>JABXES010008123.1:0-15760 GCA_013375695.1 Dictyostelium brefeldianum | reverse complement strand
TTGGCCGTGCTGCAGTAAGTGCTTGTTGCTGTTGTTGTGGTTGTTCTTGATGTTGTTGTGGTTGTTGAATTGGTTGTTGTGGTGGTGGTGGTGTTTGTTGTTGTGGTGGTGGTTTAGCTTGACTTTTTAATTTTAATGCTGCATCTTTTTGTTCTTGTAATTTTTTAGCTTTGCTATCTTTTATATTTTGACCAATTAATTTATTTGCATCTTTATCATATAATGAATTACCTAAAGCGTCGCCAAATAATCTTAATGCTCTTTTTCTTGCATCTGATACTGCTTCCTGTATAACATTCATTAATGATATTAATATACATTATATATTTACACACATATATAAATAATTACACATTAATAACAACATACCTTTTTAGCTAATTCAATTGCAGCACCTTTATTTGGATTAATAGAAGAACCATAACCAACATCTTCTTGAAAAGTACCATCTTTTAATGTAATTCTAACTATAGCAGTTACACCAACTTTATAACCAGATGCAAATTCTTCAATGAAATCTGGTGAAAGTTCTTTAATTGATGAACTCCATCCATTGAATTTAAAATATCTATTTGCTAAATTAATTGCTTTCCATGATTCTAAATATGATAATGTTGTACCACCTGGCCCTGGACGAATTGATACTTCTTCCTCTGGTAATACTTCACTTAATTTATTATTAATTGATTCTCTTTCTTCTTCTGTAAATGCAACTTGTCCAAAAACTGTACTTGTTTCCATAGTTTTATATTATATAATATATTATTTGTAAATTAAAATTTGATATTAAAATGAAAAAAATATTAAAATGAGAAAAAAAACAAATATTTTTGCGCGAAAAAATTCAAAGAATTATTTATTTTTGTAGAAATTTTAAAATTTGTTGTTGACATTTTGTTCCTTTTGAATTTCGGTTAATTGAGTCAATTTTGAAAGTTTCTAAAATGAACCATTGATATGTCATTTGCAAGTTTTAGATCAAATTTGGTAATTGAAAATAATTTTAATAAATATTTTGATATTTCTAAATTAAATGTTGATAATGAACGATTTACAAGTTGATTTATTTGATCGGTTGTTTTATTTGATAATAACCAGTTATGATGTTGCTGAATATGTTGAAGCGAATTTAAATAACCTTTTACAATTAAACAATCTAATAAATTATCGTATTGAATTTGAGAGAGTTTAGGTACTGTTGATAAAAAGAAATCAATGAATTGGATATTATCAAGACATGTATTTGATTTATAAAGTAAAGAAATACTATGTTGAATTGATTGTGTATTAATTCTACCAATTTTTAATAATATTACATTTTGAATAATTGCAGAAGTTGTATGTAATTCAAAATCTGTTATGAATACATGATTATGATAAACGTATAACCAATCCATAAATTTAATTAGGTATGGATATTTGGAGAAAGATGGCCCATAACATTCTATAAAATTTTTGAGGTAGTTGATTTGATTGCAATTGTAATTTAGGTAAAATAATTTTGACATTTCAAATTTATCATTTAATGAACTATCATTTGTAATATCAATAATTGAGGAATATTGATTTATAACTGTTGTTAATTTAAATACAGATTGACCAGATTTAAATATATGATTTAATACACCAATGTCACAATGTGGTGTCAAGTATTTAACATGATTATGAATCGGATATAATTTAATTGATTCTTCCAATTCTTCTTCATCATCTTGACTTGTATAATATTTTAATGTATACAACGATTCATAACGAATTAATAAATCTACATTTTTAAAATACCATATTGAAGGGGTGTTGTTAAAATGTTTGAAATGATTATCAAATAACCAGTCCAATACAACTCTTGATTTAATATATTGTGTTATTATTAATTTACTATTTGAATCGATAATTGATATTAAATCACCCAATTCATTTGAAGCATATTGAACCAATTCTAAATCATCATTATAAATTATTAGATAAAAGAATAGTAATGGTGATATATAATCATCTCTACATTTAATTGAATTTACGATTTGATAAATGAATTTGATTTTTCTTTCTTTTGTACCTTCCTCACCATCTATACAATGAGTAAATAAAAAAGTTTGATCTTTTATCTTTGCTAAAATTTCAGTTGAGAAATTAATAAAAAATGATTTCTCCAACATATTAAAATTTGCAAATTGAAATGATGATAAATAAGATCCAATTTTATCTCTATATACACGTCCTTTATCAGTTGTATAATTAACATTGAAATAAATTTGATAAAATTCATCTCTTTCTATTTCTTTTACACCAATAAATGAATAATATAAATCAAACAATTTAATAATCATTGATTTCTTGCCTTTCTCTTGATTTGATTTATCAGATAATGGTAATTTTAATTCTTGTTTTGGACAACTTGTTAAAAACGATTCAATTTCTTCAACTGATATTGTAGTGGCAGCTGATGATGTACTTAAAATTAATTTACATACTATTAACAATGGTTTTAATGGTAGATGATGTACAACACTTTTTAACTTTATAATATTCTTTGGAATTGTATTAGCAGTTATATAGTTTTCACTAAGTAAACAATTTAAAGATTTAACATTTTTAAAATTATCATCTGGAATTGGTAGATTTGTAATATGTAAATTGAATTCTGGTGATAAGAGTAATTTAATGAATTTTAAAGCACCTTGTTTAATTGCATGTTGTAAATTACCATTTGTTGGTTTATAATTGTAATGTTGAATTAGAACTTGTAACGCAGGTAAACATCTTGATTCAATTATATCATTTACAAATTCTTCTCTACCATTTTCTTTAACTGATACTTGTTTATTTAAAACTTGATAGTTATTGAAATTTAATGAATATTGACCATAATTCCCAAACAAGCATTTATAAAACAATCTATCTTGATCATCATCATTTTTAAATATTTTAAATATTTGAACTAATCTATCATTACTTATTTTAATTTGTAATTGTTCAGTATGTTCATTAAATGTTAAATTCTGATTTCTAACCACTTTATCACGTAATATACTATATTGCTTTGATTCAATCATTTGGTATACCGATAAAATCGATTCATATTGTAATGATAAATGGGTATCCATAAATGACATTATCTTACTAAACAAGAATACATTTCTAAAAACCTTCCAAAATAATAGTTCTTCATTCAAATACATTATTGTTATTATATTACGCGTTACTGATTTCTACATGTTTTAAAAAATTTTGAAAAAACCTAAAAAAATTAAAAATGTGGAAAAATTTTAGAAATCACGTTATTTATTTTTTTTCCAAACGATTTCATTATTATCATTACTATTATAACAATATAAAGGTGTATTATTGTTATACCAATTTACTGAAAAATAAAAAATAATCGTAGATATACACTCATATCTAGATGATTTAAATTTCAAATTAAAATAAAAAAAAAACCTACATATTGCAATTGATATCATTGCTATGTGTATGAATTAATATTCAACATACATGTTTATGAAATTAATATCAATTATTATTCTCAGATAAATAAAAAATTTCTATTTTTAGATTGTAATTGTTGTTTTTGTTGTGTTTACTCCCCACATACACACAAAATTGTCAATAAAAAATCAAAAAGTAAAAATATAAATAGTAATTTGTGAAGTTTAATAATGACGAATATCCGATCATATAAAAATAATATTTTTATTTCAACACAAACTCACATACGAACACACCACACTATCATGTTTGTTGGGTTTATGTTTATTTAATTTTTTATATTTAATAAATGGGGGTTGTTTTTTTTTATTTTGATATCTATATGTGTATATCAATGGTGTTCTAGAGTGTGTATTTGTGAATACACGTACATGTGGTTTACAGGTTTTATGCGTGGTGGGTTTATATTTATTTTTATTGTGACACAAAGAAACACACACATACTCACATATATATAAAAAATAATATATAATTAATTTACAACAAAAAAAAAAAAAAGAAAAAAAACACACTCTCACTAATTTAGGCTCTTTATTATTTTTTATTATATAAATATATATTCATTATTACATATTATTAATTTGATTTATTTTTTATTTTTATTTTTTATCAATTTTCTTTTTTCTCTCTCCAATAAAAATAAATAATTTAAAAAATCAAATAAATATTTATATAACAACAGTAATATAATAACAATAAAGTATAATTATAATATTATAAATATTAAATACACATATACACATACATACAATACATTAAATAATGACAATTATAGGTATTGTATTATATTAATTATAAAGTTTGATAACAATATCGTTACCATTAATTAACTTAATTTTTATTTTTATTAATATAGTTGAATCAACAAATTCTATCATTGATTTAAATAACAATAAAATAATGAATTTAAATTGTATTGATATTATAGATCAAGAAGAAATTGGTAGCAGTAGTATTGAAATTGCAACAGCATTAAATAATAATAATAGTAACGATATAGATAATAAAAGTAACATTAAAAAAATAGAAAACAATAACAACAAATACAACACCGAAAAATATTTAAAAAACTTTGAAACATTTATGAATGATTGGACATATAATCATAGAGTACCTGGTCGTCCATACTTTCAATTTGAAAAAGATGAATTATCAAGATTTAAAAAAGATAAACCATGGTTTTAAATAGAAAAAAAACATAAAAAGATAAACAAAAAAAAAGTTTATTAAAAACAAATAATATTTAAATAAAAGAAAAACTATATATTTATAAAACATGTTATCATCATTATTTCATCTTTATAATAATGATAATATTATTACCATAATCATTATCAGTTAGTAGTTGAAGTGATGTCATTATTATTTATAAAACAATCTTTTCAAAAGTAATCGTCAATATATCATTCTAATCTATTAAACTTTCAAAAAGTATCTATAAAATTTAAGATAAAACTTTTATTTGTATTATGTATGTGTGTGAGTGTGTGTTTAATAGAATAAAAAAAAATAATATATTTTTTTTATAAAATACAACCAAGACCAATTTACAATGTTCATTGAAAAATTAAAAACCTTTTAGTGCTTGTATAAAATTAAAATAATAATTCTATCCATTCTACAATAAAGAGTTGGAAAAATAATGAATTGTTATTATTGAAAAACACAACAAAATATGGAAAAAAATAATACAGATTAAAATAATACCATTTAAAATTAAATAATTAAAATTTAATCACGAGTACTTTATAATAATGAGTGATTTATTTTAAATGATTCTTTATATGTTTTTTTTTAAATTATTTGAAAAAAATAAAACGTTGCCTCTTTCATATGATTCACTATATAGCGATAATTAAATTAAATTTAATACATTCATATAATATTATATTACCATATTAAAGCTCACAAATCTGTGTGTGTATATGTCTTTGTCTTTTATTGAAAAATAACACACACACGGATATACATACATACATAAACACACACATTAATTGTAAACCAAAAAATAATTTGAAATATAAAAAAATTACCTTTTTAGTACAATTAAAAAAGAGTGAATGAGAATAATATGATATCACATACGGTATAAAACAACAAGCGATTAATAAGATTTGTTTATGTAGTGTGGTATTTGTTATGTTTTTTAATTATTATCAAAGAATAAAAAATAGTTTTTAAAAATTATTGGTGTTAAATATGTGTTTATGTATGTATTTTGAATGTGGGTGTATGTTTGTGTTAGACACAAATATATAAAAAAGGGTTTGTACACATTTGAAAATCAATAAATCAAATAAAGAAGTTATAAATATTAATTTTTTATTTTTTAATGAATAATTTTATTTTTTTCATAAACAATCAACTATTTAAAGATTATTTTTTTTTATTACAATGATCATTAAAACAAATTAAATAAATAAAATAACTAAACAACTAAATTAAAATAAAATAAAATGTCTTTATTAAGTATGTATATTAAATAAATAAAAATAATAAATAATTTGAAACAAAATAAATAAATATACAAATATTAATTTTTAATTTTTTTAATTTATTTAGATTCAATTAAATCAATTTGTACTATTAAATCAAACAATAACAATAATAAAAATGTATTTTTAAACAATAATAATTTTTTAACCAATAGTGGTATCAATAGTTTAACTAGATTACCACCAGGTTATTTCGAAAATTCAAGTTTCTCAACTAAAGGATATGTTCAACAATATTCAACTGATGGTGTGCCAACAATCTGTTAAAAAAAAATATTTAATAGAGCGAACTTTTAATATTTAAAATTTCCTTCAAAAATCGATTAAATCAAACCTTGTATTTCTTAAAAAACTAATTTGCTATATTATAAAAAAAAAAAAATAAAAAAAAAAAAACATGTTGTACTTTTAATTCGTCACATAAAATTTTAAAATTATTATCCATACACACACTTACACTCAAATAAAATGCCCAAATAAGGATATTTTGGAAAATTTTAATATTTTTTTTTTTTTTTTTTTTTATTGTTGCGGAGGGGAAAACTTGTAATTATTGTATATATATATAAAGATTCTATTATATATTGTTTATATTATTATTATATTCAAGTGTATATAATTTATATGTATTATTTAATTTAAGCAAATAAATATTTAAGAATGAAACCTAATGCTAAAACTGCGATAACTGCAGATAAATTCATAACTAATGATGATGAAATAATTGATGTATCTTTTTGTGTGGTTGTTGGAGAAACTACTTGTTTAGTTGTAGTAGTGGTTGTAGTGGTAGTTGATTTGGTTGTAGTTGTTGGTTTAGTGGTAGTTGTTGTATTATTATTTGGTGTAGTTGTTGGTTTAGTAATTGATTTAGTTTGTTCTTTCTTTGGTTGTTCCTTTTCTTTTTTAACTGTATTTTTATCTTTAGATTCTTTTTCTTTAACTATATTATTATTATTTGCGGTTTGTTTCTTTGGTTGTTGTTGTTGTTGTGGTGGAGTTGGTTTAACTGGAGTTGGTGGATATTCAACTGGTTCTTCAACTAATAAATTTCTAATAGTTGGACCTTTCATAAGATTGTTATTATTGTTGTTTGCGCTAGTATTTACAGTTTCTTCTTTTTTATCTACTAATTTTTTAACAGTCTTTACTTTCTTTTCAACGGATATCCATTCATCACTTTCAACTTTTTCAACAGTTGTAATAGTTTCTACTTTTTTATTCTCTTTGATTGAAAGTTTTGCTGATGATGATGATGATGTTGCTGCTGCTGTAATTGTGGTTGTTGATTCTTCAATGATAACTGATGATGCTACAGTTGCTGATTTAATTTCTAATGATGTTACTACTGCTGGTGTTGAAACTACTGCAATTGGTTGTTCAATTATAACTGGTGCAACTACTACTGGTTGACTTGCAATTAAATCTGCAATACTAGTTGGACTACCCCATGATGATGATGGTGTTTGTTTTGAAGCTGCTGCTTGTTGTTTATGTGATTTATCTTTTTTAACAACTTTTGAGAATGATTCTGTTGGTGTAATTACTGGAGTTGGTTCAACAACAACTGGTGCTGTGACTGGTGTAGTTTTCTTTGGTACTTTAGTTGGTACTTGAGTTGGTTGTTGTGGTTGTTGAGCTACTGGAGTTGGATCTTCCCAAAATGATTCTGTAACTGATTGATGTAATACCTCTCTTGAATTTACTCTTTTCATTGGTTTATCTTGTTGTGGTTTAACATCTGGTTTCTTTTCTTCTTTCTTTTCAACTTGTTTTTTCTCTTTTGGTTCTTTCTTTTCAACTACTTTCTTTTCTTTTGGTTCTTTTTGTTCTTTTTTCTCTTTTTTATTGTTTGTTGTTGTTGCGACTACGGCAGCAGAAGCAGCAGCATCAACAATATTTGGAGTTTGTTGTTTATCTTCAATATTTTCTTGTGGGGTTGGAGTTGGAGTTGGTTTAACTAACATTTTACCTGTTGACCATGCATTTGTACCAGTTGGAATTTCAACATTTGTATTAATTATTGGAGTATCAACTACTACTGGTTTTGTAACTGTTGTTGGTTGTGGAGTTGGTGTTGATTCAACTTTTGGTATATTCCATGAATTTGAATAAGGTGATTTCTTTGTTTCAACTACAACTGGTGCAACATCAACTACTAAAGGTGTTGTTTCAATAACTTTTTCTTCAACTTTGATTGGTTCTTCTACTACTGCTGTTGTTGTTTGTTCTTCAACTTTTTCTTCAACTGGATTTGAAGTTTTTGGTGGTTGACCTAATATAATACCAGTTGACCATGCATTTACGCCAGTTGGAATTTCAGGAACAACGATTGCTGGCTCATTATTATTATTTGATTCATCCGTATTATTATTATTATCGCTATTATTATTATTATTATCTAAATCTATTGATTCTTTTCTTTCTTCAGTGTTTACAGTATATGGTGATGATTTCTTTGGTTGTTTAGTACCTATAAATGATTGTTGTGGTTGTAATTGTTGTTGTTGTTGTTTTTCAGATAAAGTCCATTGTTTCTCATAAGCACCAGAGTAATTTGGATGTACTGATAATTGTGTATTTATAATGACATTATTATTTGATGGTTTAATTGTGAATCCATTTTCATCTCTTTTCTTTAAATTATTATTGATATTGTTATTATTATTCTTTAATTTATCATTTTTATTATTATTCTTCATACTTAGTGATGTTTTATGAGGTGAGAATTTTGAATATTTTGTACAAAGTATATTTTGAAATGATTCTTTCATTGGTTGTACTTTATCAACTTCTGAACTACTATTCCATAAATGAATACTTGCTCCCCAACTTCTAATTGATAATACAATACCATTCTGTAATTGAAAACATTTCGGGTGTATGTTAATATATTTTAATAATAAATATATAATGTTACATATAACAAATATTCCTACTTACAGATTGTTCATAATTTTCAAATGCACTATATACAATTGTAGTTAATAATGTAAACCATGCACTTAAGACTTTACTAAAATCACCATTATCTTTAAGATAATTTACAGACTATGAGTGTAAAAGAATAGGAAATAAAAAGTTAATATATTTCATTTTTTGAACATGTTATGTCACACTTACAATTTTACCACCATCTTTATTTTTAGCATCTTCCCATGCTGGCTCAATACCTTCTTTAAAAATGCTAATATTACCAATTACTTCTAATGGTGTTTTTAAATTTTCCCACATACTTTTGAAATCCTAGAATATTTTTAAAATATTTTTGTTAGTCATGTGACAACACAAATGTGAAATGAAGTGAAGTGAAGTGAAGTGAAGTGAATTTGAACTTACTCTTAAAGTATTGAAAGAACCAATTTTTTGAACATTTTGAAGATATTCATTATCATCACCACCTGCACTTGTATTCTTTTTTGCGTCATACCAAAGTATCCAATTCTCTGGTAATGTGTCATCTAAATTTTGTTGAGTAAAATCAAATTGAATTTCAATGTGTTGTGAACTTGGTGCTTTGGTTGATTCTAAACTTGATCTAAGTGGTGGTACATATAAATTTGAAGTTGGTTGTTGTTGTTGTTTTTCTTGTTGTTTTTCCTTTGGTTCTTTTTCAGCAACAATTACTTTTTCAACTACAGCTGGTGTTGGAGTTGGTGTAGTTGCTTCATTTTCTTCATCAGAATCTTCTAATAAATTGAAATAGTTTACCATTATTTATATAATTATTGTTTGTGTTGTTATTATTTTGAAATAATGATAAAAATTATGTAAAAAATGTTGTTTTCTCTCAAAAATTTAATAAAAATAAGAAGAATATTCCTCGTTAATTTTTAAAATTTTTAGATTTTTGGTCATACATTTTTTTTTTTTTTTTTTTTTTTTTTTTTTTTTTTTTAAATTTTTTTTTTTTTTTTTTTTTTTTTTTTTTTTTTTGAAAATGTATGCTGACCACAGCGGCGTTGACTTTTTTTTTTTTTATATATCTAAATTTAACCAACAAATGTGGAACAACGTTAAATGTTTAATTAATATTTTTTATTTTTTTTGGTTGTAGTTGTATGCATTATTCAAAAAAATAGTTAACTGAAAATGATTGACTGATCGATTTAACATAATGCCAATATTTTAATGGGATAAATAATGTATCACCTTGGTTTAATATACATTCGGAATAAATTGCATTTTGGAATAATGGATATTTAATTAAATTATTTTCATTGTCGTTTATATCAATAACTTGACTTGTATTATAATATAATGGAGATTTTAAATTTGGGTAAAGATTATCTGATTGATTTGGAGATAATAACCTAACATACTTCTTACCAACAATTTGAACGAGGAAATTATTTTTTGGATCATAATGTAATGGTGTTATTGTACCACTAGGACCTAACCATGCATTAATTTCAACACTTTCATTACTACCAGTAATATATTCAGGTATTGAAATATCATTTCTTAATTGTGGTATTTGATCAAATAATTTAGTTTGTGCTAAATAACCAATGTTGTTGTTGTCACTACTATTTATAATATATTCATCTATGAATTGATTAAAGTTTAATAGTTTTTGTGACATATTTTTATCCATATAACTTGATCCAATTTCAATGGGAACCATTCTTTGACAAGCAACTCTTTTTAAATAATTTAAATCTTTCCAATTTCTATCACTACCAATTTTAAAACATGGCCATTCATTTATACAGTTTTCAATAATACATGGTATTCCTTTATCTATAAATTGAATCTTAAATTCTTGTATAGTTGGAGGTGTTTTAATTCTGATAATTGGGAATTTAATATCTATATTTTCAATGGTACCACTATCATTTGTTGTTTCCATTGTTGTTGTAGTTGTATGGTTATTTGTACATATTTTTTGAATAATATTATTTATTATTTCATTAAATAAATTACCATTATATATAATTGCAATATCCAATTCATTTAATATTGTTTTTATTGCTGTATCTGTTTTTTGAGGGTTGATATTTTGTTGATTTACAAGTAGTAATAAATTTGAAACTGTATGTAAAATTGAAGAATATCCAAATAAATCTTTCCATATTTGATCAACATCATTCCAATTACCAACATGAATTAAATCATAAAGTTTATTTTTAAATTCATTTGTTATATTAAATGTACATTTAACATCACTAATTTCTAATGGATCTTGATTAACTTTATTTAAATTTGAATGAATTTGATTTAAATAAACCAATAAAAAGTGATAATTCCTTTTTTTTATTTCAAATTCAATTTGATTATCTACAAAACATTTATAACTAATTTTATATATTTCACTTATTTCTTCAACTGTCAAACGCGACACAATTAACATTTTTATAAACTTTTTTCAAAAAAAAAAAATTGAAAAAAGATTTCTCAACTTTTTAAAAATATGCCACACAACATTAAATTAATTTACGATGGAAATTAAAACACCAATTACAATTGAAAGTGAAGAAAAAGTTAAAATAAAAGAAAAAGAAGAAGATGAAGAGAATGAAGAACAACAAACAGTTTCAAAAACAGATCAAGAATTTCTTCAGGAATTTTTAGCGAGTAAACCAAAAGAGTTTATAGAGTTTTTAAAAAATAATAATATTCCATTAGATTCATATAATATTGAATCAATACCTAGATTCATAAGAATAAAACCAACTCATAGTAATAAACCAATGGTTATTTCAAAAATTGAATGTGAATTAAATACTGAACTAATTCCCCTAAATTGGTTACCAAACTTTTATAAATTAAAAGATTCCTCTGTAAAAATATCTTCTTCAAATTCATATAAATCTGGTATTGTATGTATAAAATAGATCATTACAATTATGTGTCCACATGATACTTACATTCACATTTTATAGATATATGGTATGGATGCATCTAGTGGAGCAGCAATTTTAGCATTAAATCCTCAACCGGGTGATAATGTGTTGGATATTTGTTGTGCACCAGGCACAAAGTTATCAATGATATCAGATATGCTACAAGGTAGTGGTACAATAACAGGTGTTGATATATCAAACAATAGATTGGGTACATGTAAAACAATTTTAAAGAAATATAAAATACCAAACGCAAGATTATTTTGTGTTGATGGTACAAAATTCAATTCATTAGCACCAAATCCAACTGACCCAATACCAATTGAAACAAACAACAATAACAAAAGATTAAAAACAAAAGAAAAAGAAAAAGAAGATACAGAATCAACAAAGAAAGAAGAAGTAAACAATAACAAAGAATCAACTATAGAAATTAAAGAAACTAGTGATTGTAATAATAAGAGGAAATTAACCAAAAAGAAAAAAGGTAAAAAGAAACCATTTGATTTACCAAATTTATATTTTTGTAATACATTTTACATGAGATATAGTGTTGGGTATGGATTATATGATAAAGTTATAGTTGATGCAGAGTGTAGTTTAGATGGATCAATAACTCATTTATTAAAATACTCAAAAACAAGTAGAAATTTAAATTTAGAAAATTCAATTAAATTAACAAACCTTCAAAAACAATTAATTGAAAATGGATTCAATCTATTAAAACCTGGTGGTCATTTAGTATACAGTACATGTTCATTCTCTATTGAACAAAATGAAAAAGTAGTTCAACATTTATTAGATAAATATCATACAAGTTCAAAATTAATACCTGCATTCAACAATAACAATGGTATCCCATTCTCAATTGGATTCATTGAAAATACATATAGATTTTATCCAAAAAATGGTGTAAGTGGAATGTTTATTTCAAAAATTGAAAAGTTAATAAATTAAATTATTTAAAATTATATATTTTTATTTGTGTTGTTGTTTTATTATTATTATTGCAAGTTATTTCTAAAAAAAGAGGATTGTTAAATGGGTGTGAGTGGTATTATACAAGTGAAATATTAATTAAATTTGATTTTGGAGTGAATCCAGAATCTTTAAAAGTTACTTCAAAATTTGAAATTTGGAATTTTGTTGGTAATTGAGTGTAGCTGATATTATAATCTACAATTTTATAAATTGAATCATCAGATTGTTTAAATGATGAATCGAATAATTGAGGTTCTTGGTATGCTAACCATTCAATATAATTTTTAATTTCTTCTACTTTACAATCGATATTAAATAATCTATTTACTTTTTTACCAGAGCAAGTAAATTGAAATGTAATTTTACAACAAGATGATGATGCTAATGATGTTGGTTCATCCATTGGTTTTGGTATATTTGATCTTTTATTTTCAAATCTATCTTTTCTAGTTTCACCAACATTATTATTACTACTACCAGTGCTACCACTACTATTATTACAACTATTACTACTGTTATTTAAACCAGTATCTTGTTTCTTTTCTAAACGTTGTTTTAATTCCATTTGAAATAAATTATTAATTTGTGGTTGTTGATTAGTTGGAATTGGTGAATTTGTTAATTTTCTATTAATTGAAATTGAATTACCAGATGGACATTTGGTTAAATGTTTATTGATTGGTAATGGTGATGATGGTAATGGTGTTGTATTATTACTGTTATTGATACTATTACTACTTGGTAATGAATGAGTTGATAATGATAATTTATTTGATAATTTCTTTAATGGATTTAAATTTGGTGATGAATGCATTTGAACTGGTGTACTTGGTCTATTTGGTGATAATGATGATGGTGAAGGTGATTGATTTCCTCTAACTCTTTGTTGTAATTGTTGAAATTGTTGTTCTCTTAATACATGTTGAGATGACGATTTAACTAATGGTTGTACTTTTTTTGGTTGCTTTTCAGGTGAATGTTCATTTTCAATTATAGTTGGTGGTTGTACTACTAATAATGTTGGTGTAGTAGTTGGTAATTTAGATGCTGATTTTGATAATGGTGTATTTGCAGTTAATGATCTTTTAAATAATGGTGATGAACGATTTGGTGATGAATTAAAACTATTGGTAGCTGATGAAAAACTACTATTACTACTATTATTTAATATATTATTATTATTATTTACAATTGGTGTAGTGTGACCACTGTTATTATTGTTTAAATGATTTGTACCATTTAAACTACCAGTTAATGAATTACTACTATTATGTTTTGGTGGTGATGTATTCTTTTGATGATGTGGTGGATAGCCAGTGAATGAATTTGAGGATGATACACTTATTTTTGGAATACAAATATTATTACTACTTGAAGAAATAATATTATTTGTAATTGTTGGATATTGAACTTGATTACCAGTGTAACCATCACAAGTTGATTGTGAAATGATAACATTATTTTTATCAAGTCTTTCCATTTCTTCTCTTTCAATTCTTTCTTGATATTCTAAATGTGAAATCATTTCATATGGAGACAATACATCATCTTCTCTTGATGAACCCAACATATCACCAGCTGGAGAAAAATGATTTCTTTTCAATGTATTTTCAAATGATGTCAAAGAAAATGATCTCATTTTCTTTATTTCTTCATCAATATTTGAAAGTTCTTCACAATTTGAATCACAATAGTATGAATCTTGATCACCACCTGGTATTTTTATATTAGCTTTATCACTATCAGATTCATTTGTACTACCACCACTGTTTTTTAATGGAGATGCTGATGATCCACATGATCTAGTGCTACCACTACCACTACCACTATTATTGAATTTAGCTGCTAATGAATCAATTGATTGTTGAAATAATTCTCGTTGGTTCTTTGTACCTGTTCCACTTGCCGGTGCAGATAATGATCTTAATCTTGATGGTGATGCTGATCTATTATTTTCATCTTCAAAATAGTATACACCACCTTCCCCATAATCTTTCATTCCCACCACCATATCACTTTCCATACCACTATTACTACTGTTACCATTACCATCATTCATATAATGATAAGATTTATTTACAATTCTCTCTTTTAATATATAAACTTGTGGTGGTAATGATTGAATTGATTGTATACCATTTGAAATACCATTACTAATTGAATGTATACCATTTGATAAAACCTGCGATGATGTTGGTGACCCTGATATATTGGTATTTTGATCCATTATTACCATTTTTTAATTTATATATGTTTATTTAAATAAATAATATTATTTATTTATCTAGTTTTGTTTGTTTGTTTATTATTCTTTTAAAAATACTATTTTAATTTATTTTTTAAAAATGTTAATATTAGATTTAAAATTGAATATGTGTTGTTATGATAGTTTGTAATAAAAAAAAAAATTTATATAAAAAATAATATAAAACACACAAAACAAAGAATTTGTTTTTTTATAATTTTAAATTATTTTATTTTAATAGATTGAATTAATTATTTTTGGTACCAGTTTAGTTTTATTCATATGTACATATATGTGTTTTCTTTAAATGAATATGAATTTATTTTCTTTATTTTAATATTAGCAATATTAGGTATAAATAATAGTAATGTATTTATAAAAATAAACAAAACTAACACATAAAAATAATAAAAAAAAAATAAAAACAAATAGTTTGAATTTAAAATATGTGGATACAGCAATTGTTAATCATCTACATATATATGGTATAATTGTTGTGTTTTATTATTATAAATAAATTGATATAATGGAAATCGAATCGACAAAATTAAAAGCTATATTAATCCAAGGGTGCAAAAATACAAAAAAACACATACATCTATTTTTTTTTTTTTTTTTTTTTTTTTTTAAATGTGAGAAAAAATAATGTTTTTTTTTTAAATTTTAAAAAGGATTAAAAAAAAAAAAAAAAAAACAAAAGCCCAAAT
>JABXES010008117.1:0-15770 GCA_013375695.1 Dictyostelium brefeldianum | reverse complement strand
ATGTTTGGAATTTAGATATTTTTGTGATTAATTTTTTGAGTGCGGACACCACCGAGATATATAGATACTGGTTTGAGTGTATTTATATAGGTGGTGGTGCAGTTGGAAGATAGTTTTTTGGAATGAACCACTTGGATATAAGGTGATCGATCTATCATAACAGTGTGATTTTTGTGATGTGGAAGTCAAAAAAGTTTATTCAGAGCGGGAATCGAACCCACGGCCTAATCCGTGTCAAGGATTCGTGATAACCAACTACACCATCCGAACTTCTTGAACTTTTAAAGAAAAAAATATCAAAAAAAAGAGGAATAATTAATTATTTTAAATTTGAAAATATTTATTATTTAACATATCTTTATTTGTAAAGGTATATTACAATAAATGTTATTTGATTCTTTTTAAAAATGTTTAATCAAAAATTATTGACTGGAATTAAATTTAATATTATAAATGATTTAATTTCATCAAACAATTCTAAATTTTTGAATAATTATTTAAATGGATAATCATTTATTTTTAGAATTCTTTATTTGACATTCACACTATTACACTGTAATGTGTGGTTTTATTGCATCATAAAAAAAAAAACAAAAACACATAAAAAACAACACATATTAATGTGAATGTCAGTTGTGATTTGTATAATATTATTGCTGTTCTCTCATAAACACACATTTAAACTTTTTATTACACACAAATATAAAAACACCACACTCTCACATAAATTTGTGTGTTTGTGTGTTTTTTTATTTGTGTGGGGCGGTTGGTTGAATTGCATTAAAAATAAATATATATATGTTGCCCATATATACACTTTATAATTGACTACCTTTTTTATTTTTTTAATAAATCAAAAAATTATATAACATTTTTTTTTTTTTTTATTTTTTAATTTTTTTTTTTGGTTACAGCATCGCCTTTATAATTTTAATTAACACAAAATTATTAATTTATTTATTAATTTATTTAGTAATTTTTAAACACACATACACACACATACCCATATAAAAACGTATAATAACAATCAAAATTTTATTTATTTTTTTTTTTTTATTAAAACAAGCAATTTCAGACTGATTATCACAAACATACTATAATTATTATAATCATTACATATATAAAAAAATACCAAATTTATTTTTATAGTATGTATTTTATTCATTCATAAAGAAATAATTATTTTATTTTATTTTTTCAACAACCACAAAATTACTAATTATTTTTTTATTATTTTCAATAGAATATGAAAAACTATAAAAAATATTTAATATATTGTTTTTTAATTTTATTAATATTATCAATTTCAAATCCTGTATATTCGAGTAGTGAAACTGATACACCATCAACAACACCATCAACAACACCATCAACACCATCAACTACACCGTCTACAACTCCATCAACAACTCCTTCTACAACTCCTTCTACAACTCCTTCATCAACACCAACAATTAAACCAACTGTAGCACCATCTTCATCATCTACATCAACAATTGAATCATCATCAACTGAACCAACATCATCAGAAACTAAATGTGCAGAAGATGTATTTGATGATATGTCATCATCAAGTAATTTCCAAAATTCAGAATCAACTACAGAAAATGATCCATATGATTGTTTTTTAAAGAGTTCAAATGTTAAATTTACAACTACAACAACCAAAGAAAATGTAGCAAGATTAACATTAGATACTGTTGGTTGTCCAAGTGCTTGTTTATCACATTCATTTACATGTGCTGAAATTCAATCCCAAAATTCATTAAATTATGGTAAATATACATTTGTTGCAAGATCATCTCCAGTTAAAAATGTTAGTAAGTATTCAATAAATATATTAATATAATATACAATCGAAACACTATATATTAACATCGAATTGAATCACATGTAGTAACTAAACTATATGCAAGTTCAGGAGGTAAATCACAATATTCTGATATTTATTTTGAAATTTATGGTAATTCAACTAGTTTAAATTATGGATTTACATATTTTGGACAAAAAGTAAATTATCAATCAACTTTGAATGGAGTAGTAATTAGTGAAAAGAATACCTATGAATTTGAATATAGTTCCAATCAAATTAGTTTTTATTTTAATACAGTATTAATGGGTAAAGTTGAAAGTTCAATTTACAATGGAGTTAAAATACCATCACCACCATTAACTTACTTTGCATCAATTACCGATATACCAAAATCAAAAATACCTGCTGCATCATTACCAACATTTAGTGAAGTTGTATCATTTAAATATGTTGCTGGTGTTTGTTCATCATCATCAGATTCCAGTGATAATTGGAATGGAAATGTTGATTCTCCTTTATACTATTTCACATCAAATTGTTCAAATTATAGACCAATTTCAATTTTCAATGATTCATATGATTCAGTTTGGGAAGATAAATCAAACGCACTTATCAATTATCCAAATTCAACAAATAGTAATGCACAATACGCTAGAATTGGTACATCGGTTGGATTTGGTTTAAATTCAATAAACAATTATTACCATATTCAAACAAATGCTAGTGAAATTCCATTGGATCGTCATAGATACTTAATGTTTTGGATTAATGGTGGAAATAAAGGTGATCAATCGCTTGCGCTATATTTAACATTGAGTGGAAAGAAAATTGGTTCTGTTAATATTGGTGATTACATTCATGGTAATCTTAATCAAAATACCTGGTATAAAATTATCATTCCATTGAAAAAGATCACTGTAAATCCATCAACAATTAAAACATTTACTGGTATTATGATTCAAGGTACAAGTGATCAATTTTACGATATTGTTTACATTGATGATTTATTCTTTTCAAATGGTACTATTTGTATGGATGATTCAACTGTTACACCATATTATAAAAATGGTAATTTGGAAAATGGTGCAAATGGTCAATTTTCAACTGGTAATGTAAACTTTGAATCTGATTCCAAATTGTTTAGGGGTTATAAAACTATAGAATATCAATTATTTTCACAATATACAGTGGTAATATCATTAATGAATGGTACAATTGATACAAGTGTAGATGATTTAATGAAATTGAATTTCTTTTTCATTCATGATCCAAATTTTCAAAATCCAAATATTGGCGGCGAATACTCTGAAGATGAATATGAATATCAATTCTTTTTAGATCTTAAAGTTTGTATGACAGTTCAAACAGTAGGTAATTTACCATGTGTTGGTATTGCTCAGTATTTAGGTGGTCAAGTTCCAACAAATAAATGGATGCAATTGCTCATTCCATTTAATGATTTATACGTTTATCCAAATGCACTCATTACAAGTATGAGATTTATCACTTCCGTTAGTGAACATCAAGGTGCTTTCTTTATTGGTAATATTGAAACAGGTAAATTTGTTGCTCCATACGTACCACCTGTTGATGATTCATTCTCTTTCAAATTGGTTTTCAATTTTAATTTATTAATCCTATTATCATTATCATTAATTTTAATAATTTAATAAATCAAATAATATTTATATATACTCAATATTAATTTAATCAAGAATATCAAATCAAATCTTATAACATTAAATATATATCATTATAAAAAAAAATAAAAAAATAAAAAAATAATATTTATTAAAAATCCAATTAAAGGAATATTTGAATTAATTAAAAAAGGATATCCCATTATTTTAAATCTAAATATATATTGATTTTATTTTAATGGACTTAAAATTATCGTTTTATAAAGTAAACTGTTTTCTTTTCTTTTTTTTTTTTTTAAGAAAAAAAAATAAACACACATATTGTTTTTATCTATCATAAATATGAATTCGTGTGTATAATAAATTTTATTATAAAAGAAAGATACTTTTATTGTCACTTTTGCATTAGTAGATTTTTTGTTATAAGTTTTTATTACTTTTTTACTATTTACTGTTTTTTATAACTACACATAACCACATCACATAAAATAATAAAAAATTTTATTTTATTATAAAAAACGCGTGTGTACTTTTTTATAACAACACACAAATAAACACTTATATAAAAATATATACATGATTTAAACTAAATGGGGTTTTACTTTAAAATGGTATTTATTAATGGGAAACCTTCTTAATCACATAATATCAGTTTTATATGACAACTGGTATTAAATCTTTGTTTTTGGTTTATTTTGTTTTAGTTAAAATTTGTAATTTGTATTATAATTCAGATTATCATTTTCCACTTATTTGTGTTGTTTTTTTATTTTAAATCAAATAATAATAAAATCAAATAATAATAATAATTTAATTTAAATTTGTTTTTTTTTTTTTCAAATTTTAAATTGTTTGATCAAAGAAATAAATATTTATTTATTATAAACAACATAATCACACATAATTTTATATATAAGGATGAAAAGAAAATATCAAATATTAATAATTTATAGTATTTTAATATTTTTATTAATTCAATCATTTGAAAATGTAAATTCATATGAATTAGAATTACAAGGTGATGGAGTAGGTGAAGAAGTAATACAAAATTCAGATTCATTAACACCACCACCAGAAACAATGGATCCAAAAATAATTCCATCAATTGATACATCAATACCAAAACCGACATTAAAACCAAAACCAACTACAAAACCAAAAACATCTCGTAGACCAAAAACAACAACTACCACAACAACTAAACCAATTCTAACTCCTAAACCAACTCCAAAAGGTAAATCAATTCCAACTGCTAAACCAACCCCAACTCCAAAAATATTGAAATCATCTTCTTTACCTGATATACCTAATCATGATACATCTGATTCAATTCCTGATGACAATTCACAAATAATAACAAGTAAACCAACACAAACTACTAAACCATCAACTTCAAAAGCAACTATAAAAACAACACCTGAATCAATTACAACTTCACCAACAACTACTACAACTAAACCAAAAACAACAACTAAACCTACTACCACAACTACTACAACTAAACCAAAAGTAACAACAAAACCAACAACAACAACTGGTTCGAATATACCAAAAATTAAAGATTCATCTTTAGATTCTTCATCAACATTACCATTAGATTCATTAGATTCATTTAATGAATCAAATGAAAAAATTACAACAAAGACACCAATTGAATCATCATCAGAATCAATTGAAACAACTGAAATTTCAGAATCAATTGAACAACCACCAACTGAAGAAGAAACAGTTGATTTATTATCATCATTAAAATCATCATCATCTGCTGGTGGATCATCTAAAGTTATTTCATGTACTGGTGATGTAGTTGATAATATGTCTACTGATGGTAATTTTATTGGTGCAATTTCATCAATTACCAATAACCCATATTCTTGTTCGCTTCTTAGTGAAAATATTCAATATACAACAAGTGGTACCAAAAAAGTAATGAGATTAACATTGGATAATGAAGGTTGTCCATCAAAATGTTTAAACAATAGTTATACTTGCGCTGAAGTTGAATCAACTCAAAAACTGTCGTATGGTACCTACACTTTCAATTTAGTTCCATCATTAGCCACAAATTCAATTACAAAAGCTTATATTGCAAGTGGTGGTAAAGGTCAATATTCTGATATTTTCTTTAAAATCAATGGTAACACTACAAATCTTTATTATGGTTATACATATTTTGGTGTACTAGTTCAATTTACTGAACCATTACCTGGTGCTGATTTTACATTGTTTCACAACTACACATTTATTTATACATCAACTGGTATATCATGGTATTTTGATAAATTATTATTGAAAAATAAAATTGATGGTACCTATGTTAGTAGTGGTGCTAAAATTCCATTACCACCAATGAACTATTACGTTTCATTGACAAATAACCAAGAAAAGAATATTATGTCATCAAAATTACCAACATTCGCTGAAATTTCATTGTTTAATTATATTTCTGCACCTTGTTTAAATGATTCATCAGAAGATGCCAATTCAGAATTGTATACCAATTGGAAAACATCACCAATTGGTTATTTCACATCAAATTGTACAAGTTATAGACCAATTGATATATTTAATGATACATTTCAAGATTTCTGGAAAGATAAATCCAATACACTTGTAATTAATCCTAGTACTCAATTTGCAAGAACTGGTACAAGTTTAGGATTTGCATTGAATAGAGGTAATGATTATTTTAGATTACATATAAATGAAACAATTCCAGTCAAACGACACAAGTATCTTTCATTTTGGTTGAATGGTGGTAACAGTGGTAAACAATCATTAGTACTATATTTAACGTACAATTCTTTGAGGGTTGGTATAGCGAATATTGGTGATTATTTACTGGGTGGTATCGAAGCTGGTGTGTGGTATAAAGTAATTATACCGCTGTTTCAAATTCCAATTAACCCATCAAATATCACTAAAATTGATGGGTTTATGATACAAGGTACCAATAGTTTATTTATGGATATGGTTTATCTTGATGATATTCAATTTTCAAATGGTTCAGTTTGTATGGATTTAAAAAATAAAACAAATATAAATTACTATGATAAAGGTGAATTTGATAATGGTGCAAACAACACTTATAGTAGTGGTAATATAAATTTTAAAAGCCGTGCAAATTTATTCCATGCTTACACTACAATTGAATGGCAAGTTTCAAGTTTTAATAATTTAATGATTTCATTGGAAAACGGTACAATGGATACAAATTTATATGACGGTATTGTATTTGATATTTTCTTTGAACCTGATCCAAATTATCAGTTTCCAGGTTTGGAAAATACAGAATCAAATGAAGACATTCTAAGAAATATACCACCTAAACAATTGAATGCTGCTATTTGTCTTGGTGAAGAAACTATTAATGCTCAATTACCATGTATGGGTATAACACAATATGTTGGTGGTGAATTCCCTGCTAATCGTTGGATTGAATTATCAATTCCATTTTTTGATTTATTTGCTTTTAAAAATGCTTTAATCACTAGTATCTCTTTTAAAACAAATATACCTGAACATCAAGGTTCATTATATATTGGTAAAATTATGGCAGCTCATTTCGTTCCACCATTTCATGAAGAAGAAGATAGTAGTATTGCTGTTTACCTATCATTTTCTCCAACTATTTTAATATCAACTATATTAACAATTATAACATTTATATTTTTAATTTAAAAAAAAAACAAATAAAAAAAAACAAAATTTATTATATTACTTTTTAAACATTTCCAATTTCATTCATAAAATCATCGAATCCATCTTCTAATTCTTTATTTGTTGGCTCTGGTATATTAATATTACAACTATCTATTTCTTTTGTTTCTGTAGTTGTTGTAGTTGTTGTAGTTGTTGTAGTTGTTGTAGGTGTAGTATTTGTTATATCGGTTGTATTTGTTGGTGGTGTAGTTGTATCTATTGTTTTTGATTTCTTCTTTTTAGTTGTAGTTTTAAGTACTAAGAATGAAGGTGGTGGAGGTGGTGGTAAAAAACCTAAAGGAGGTGGAGGTAAAAATGCCAAAGGAGGTGGTGGTAGATTATTTATTTGTTGTTGTTGTTGTTGCTGTTGCTGTTGTTGTTGTTGTTGTTGTTGAATCATCATCATCATTATATGAGGTGGAGGTGGTGGTCCACCCATGTGTGGTAATGGCATATAACCTTTCATTATATTATTATTATTATTATTGTTATTGATATTATTGTGAATTGGTAGGAATTGAGAACCAACTTGATTTGGTAAAGGTATTGAAATATTTGAAGGTGGTACTTGAATTCCATGTGGTGGATAAAATTGTTGATGTTGTTGATGTTGAGGTAATAAATTTGGATTGAATATTGGTGTTGCTGAAGCTGCAGGTTTCTTTCTTATATTTTGACAACCTGGTGGCGGAATACCATATGGATTTAAAATTGAATCATAATAAATTGATTCTTCGGGTGGACCATACTTTTTAATTGCATCTTGTATTAATTTCTCTTTTAATTGTTCACTGTTATTACTATTGTTGTTACTACCACTTGGTTTATCTTGTTCATCTTCGTCATCGTCATCATCACTATCATCACCTTTTTTCTTTTTTAATAATATATCTAATGCTTTTTGAATTTGTTTTTTTTTAATTTTATTCTTTTCACTGTTATCTAGTTTCTTTAATTCCAATTGTAATTGAGCAGGATCTTGTTGAAGGTATGACTTTTCTTGATTTTTAAATTTATCTTGTTGATTCTTTTTAATCTCTTTTTTTTTAATTTCTTTTCTATAATCTTCCATTGGATTAAATGATCCTTTTTTGCCCATTATTGATTACTAAATGTGTTATATAAATAACTACGAACTGGTATAGTTAATTAATTAATTTTCGAAATTTATAAAAAATAAATTTAAAAAAATTTCATAAAACAGGTTTGTTTGAATTTTTTTTTTTTTTTTTCATTTTTCAAAAAAACACACCCAGTTAATTTTTATTTTCTTTGCAACACTATCATACAAATAAATAATTTTATAAAATGAATAATAGTTATGAATAACATAAAAAATATATTAAATAATAATAGCAATAATAATAATAATAATAATAATAATAATAATAATAATAATAATAATAATAATAATAATAATAATAATAATAATAATAATAATAATACAAGAGGACAACAAGATCAAAATGAAGAATCAGAAGATGAATTTGATCAATTATTATTCCAAGACGAAACATATGATTTAGTTGAAGAAGAATTAATAAATGCTTTATTTGAATTCACTTCAGATAAAGAATTAAGAAGAATTTTAAAATTTGAACAAGAATCAGTTTCAATTGATGAAGAGGAAGAAGAAGAAGGTGAAGAGGAAGAAGAAAATAATGAAATACCAATTATAAGTGAAATTGAAATGCAAGATATTGAATTAAATAATGTAGATAATAACTATTCATTAAATAGGTCAATTGCAAGATCAATTTTAAAATCACCAAATATTTGTGATGAAATTAAACAAATTCCAACTAGAAAAAGTTCAAATGTATCTGCTACAAGTAAACCAACTTTAAGAAAGTCAAGATCAATACCACCACCTCCTCTAGTACCATCACCAATACATATAGAAACACATTTTACAGAAACAATTCATAAAGAAATTAATAAAGTAAAAAGATATATACCACCTAAATTATTATTGGAAATGGAAGATGTTGAACTGGTTAGAGAAGATATATGTGCAATTGATAGATTATTAGCAGGATATGCAAGAACTGGTTTATCAATTATAACTATATCAACTGGATTGTATCAAAAATTAGGTTACTCTTCAAGATCGTTGGCATTAGTATTAGCATTCTTTATATATGGTATGGTATTAGTATCAATTGGTGTTGTTAGACACCGTTTAATAATAAAATATATTAAAAAAGGTTACATGAAACCATCACTTTTCTCTGTTATTTTCGTTCAATTAATATCATTTGTAGTAATTGGTATTTCATTCTATGGTGTATCAAGTGCAAATGGATAATCCGTTAAAAACAATAAACTAAATAAAACATATATGTATATACATTAACTATTATTATTATTATTATTATTACTATTATCAATTGATTTTATTTTAATTTGTATTGTTTTAATTTGATTTCTTTTCATCAACTTTCTTTTCTTCTAAATTTGACCAAACTAATTTTTTGAATTGACCTTTAATTGCTGATGTAATTAAAGATGAACCAACACAAAATGGAACTAAATATAATAATGCTGGCTGCAAGTACAGTACGCGTGAAATAATATTAGTATATATGATTATCATCACTATTATTATTCATGTATAAAATACTTACTTGAGCAGCTTTAAAAGTATGCATAACAAAGATAGTTGTAAATAAACCCAATGCGTAAGCTATTAAAGTTGTAGTGAAATAAGTAGTTTTCATTGAACCTTTTGATTTACTTTCTTTGTGGAGATGTCTATCAAAACGTAATAACAATGCAATAAAGATACCTGGTAATACAATATCACCTAAACCCAACATTGAAAATTGGAAAACATCTGCAAAAATATCTTTTGGGAAAAGTAATTTAATTGGTGCATCAAAACTTTTAGCAACTGTAACCATTACATCTGTACCAAATACCCAAAAAATATCATAAAAGAATAATCCAACCTATAAGATTTCATTATTCGATATATAAGT
This sequence comes from Dictyostelium brefeldianum, assembly GCA_013375695.1. NCBI lineage: Eukaryota > Evosea > Eumycetozoa > Dictyosteliales > Dictyosteliaceae > Dictyostelium > Dictyostelium brefeldianum. The sequence goes on along the minus strand of JABXES010008117.1, from coordinate 5,634 downwards.
ATATTATATACACATACACAATTGTATATTTACAAATATATAATAAATGAAATTACTTACTAATAACATAACACCAACTGAATATTCAGATAAACTAATTAAACTAATACCTTGAATTGAAAAAGTGAGACCGAAAATGTTATTTGCAATCCAATGTTTAGTTTTAATATACCATAATGAGAAACCAGTGGCAATTACAAATGCAACTATATCATAGATATCAACGGTTACTGGTTTTCTATCGGTAATCCATTTAATTGATGGAATTGTAAATGAGATTATTGGCTTAATCGATGATTTTTTGTTTTCTGCAACAAATATATGTTTGAGTAATGATGATAATATATTTGTCATTGCAATTGCACCAATAAATAAAAAGTAGTATGATAAGATTGAATTTATTAAATCTTTATCAAAATATTTAAAACAAAGATAAAGTCCAAAAAGAAATACTGATCCTATAATTGGAAATGTATATGCATCGCTCATACTCATTGATTCGCTCTGTTTTAATAGTAGATAAAGCTACATTAATATATTTTATTGTATATACATAAATAAAGATTATCATTATAAATACCTTTGTTTCTTTTAATGATAAATATGAGCCAATATAAATTGGTACTATTGCCATTATCCAAATGCTAACGTATGCAATTAATAATCCATTATCTGGAATTGTTAAATCCAATTTTATATTTCTAAAAGACTCTAAAACTGCTTCCATCTTTTTTGTATTATTTATTTTTATATTTTTATAGAAATTTAATAATAATTTAAAAAAAAAAATGAAAAAAAATAAATTTATTTTTTTTGAAGGTTTTAAAAAAAATTAAAAAATTGAAGTGTGATGATGACAACCCATGGAGACTTTTTATGACTTTATTTGTACTGTTTGTGTGTATGTGTATTTAATTAATACAACATTTATTTTTTAATTTATTAAATTTATTTTTTGATAATATTAATGATTTAATATTTGTGGTTTGTGATGGACAGTCAGGATATTTAATAAATTTTAGATTTTTAAGGTTTGGATCGATTTCGTTTGAAAAATATTTACCCAATGATAAAGATGTAAGAGAAATTGGTAATGTGTTATTATTTAATGATTGATTAAATAATGAATTTAAATTAAATGTTAAAGTTTCAAGTTGATCAGGTAATGGTGATGGTAATGCATGGTTATACAATTCACCAATAATTAGAGTTTTTAAATTTTCAGGTAAGTATTCTAATTTCTGAGTATATCTATTTGATAATTTTAAAAATGTAATTGAATTTGGTAGTTGGTATTGAGAAAATTTGAAATTATAATAATAACCAAATGATAAACTAGTTAAACAACTGGGTAATTCGTCTGGAAGTGGTACGTTATATGAGAAATTTAATTTCAATGTTGTCAATGTATCAGGAAGTGAATATTTTGGAAATGGTTGATTATAGTATGAACCAAGTATTAGTGTTGTTAATGTTGCTGGCAAGATACCAGGTGTTAATTCTTGGTTGAATAATTGACCAAATTCAATCATTGTTAAATTACTATATGTTGGAAAAACACCCATTTTAATTGACTGATTAAATTGAAATGAAAATGAAATTGATTCTACCGAGTCAGGTATACCTGATATGTCAATTTGTGAATTGAAATTATCACCAAATGAAATACTCTTTAAATTACATTTGAACCCTTTTACATTATCTTCTAAATACCCACTACCAATTGGTTTATTAAAATCACGGCCAAATTCTAAATGTTGTAAATCACTTGTGCCATTTGATGATAAGAAATATTTGAATTGATTATTCATTAAATTATCATGATAATATAATTTTGTTACTGTTGTTGGTAATGTACAATTTATAAAATTGATTTGTTCTAGTAGTTGTTCATTATTATGATCAAATTGTTTTATTTTCATTGGTATACATTCTAATACATTGTAACCTGTAACAGGATCATACTGAAAACTATTTCTTGAATAATGAATTACCTCTAAATAATTTCTATATGGGAATTGATTCAATGTAACACTATTAAATGAGTATTTCTTTAATTTACTATATTTATAAACTTTATTATAAATTATAACATGTCTAATTATAATGTTTCTAATATATTTATTTCTCCAAATTTTAAAAAATATAATAGTATTGTTATTATCTATATCCATTGCATGTGTTATGTGAAAAATTAAAAAAGTAAATTTTATAAAAAAAAAAAATTTATTATTGTGTACAAATGACTATTTACAAATATTTACTATTATTATTGATTATTGGTTGACTTTTAATTACTATTATTAAGTTCTTCATCTGCATTTGTGTCATCAAATGCTTTTTTTGCTTTTTTCAATTCTTCATTCATTCTTAATAATTCGATAACTCTATAATACTTTTTTGGATCTTTTCTAACGAGAAATACTAAATCTTCAGTTTGAAATTTGCCTCTTTTATTTGAAACTTGTGCTGCTTTTAATGTCATTTCTTGAATAAATTCAAATACTAATTCTTCTAATAAATCAATTGATTCAAATAATGGTTCACGAACATCTCCAAATCCATACATCATATGTTTTACTGTAATTAAATACTGTTTTATTAATATAAGTTTGTTTTTATTTAACAATATATATAAATGAATCAATATCTATACCTACATTCTTTTGAAAACATTCTCTTTCTTTTTGTAGACATTTTATTACTTTTTTGTGTATGTTTGTTTTCCACACAAATATGAAAATTTTTTTAAAAAAGCAAAAATTACAAAAAAATGAATTTTTAAATTAAACAAAATAAAAAAAAATTTATTATTTTCCGAAATTAAACGATAAAAAATATCTCATATACAAATGTTAAATTCAATTTATAATTATTTTAATAATGAACATCAACAAGTTGAAAATAAAGAAGATGATGACAAAAAACAAATAGAAGAAACAGTATTTCATTCAGGTATTTCAAATGGTATAATTGAATCAATTGGAAATACACCATTAATTAGAATTAAAAGTTTATCAGATGCAACAGGATGTGAAATATATGGTAAAGCAGAATTTATGAATCCAGGTGGTTCACCAAAAGATAGAGTAGCAAGAGAAATCATATTAGATGGTGAAAAGAATGGACAGTTAAAAGAAGGTTCAACAATTGTAGAAGCAACAGCTGGTTCAACAGGAATTTCATTAACAATGTTGGGCAAATCACGTGGATACAATGTACAATTATTTATACCAGATAATGTTAGTAAAGAGAAAGTGGAACTATTGGAAATGTTGGGTGCAGAAACAAAGATTGTACCAATTGTAGGTATGAACAATGCAAATCATTTTATGCATTGCGCATATCAACGTTGTTTAGGTGACCCATTATCATTTTATGCGAATCAGTTTGATAATCTTTCAAATTTTAATGCACATTACAATGGTACAGGTAGAGAAATATGGGAACAAACTAAAGGTGGTGTTGATGGATTTATAGCTGCTGCAGGTACTGGTGGTACAGTTGCAGGTGTTAGTTGTTTTTTAAAATCTAAAAATCCATCTATTCAAAGTTGGTTAATTGATCCACCTGGTTCAGGATTGTACAGTCTTGTAAATACTGGTGTTATATTTCATCCAAAAGATCGTTTAGTAGTTGAAAAATTAGGTCCTCGTTCATTTTATGAGGGTGTTGGTGTAAATAAAAAAACAGAAAATTTCAATAAAGCATCATTAAACGGTGCATTTCGTGGTACTGAAGAAGAAGGTGTTGATATGGCTCATTATCTATTGAAACATGATGGTTTATTCCTTGGTGGTTCATCTGCTTTAAATTGTGTTGGTGCTGTTAAATTGGCAAGAAAATTAGGTCCTGGTAAAACAATTGTCACTGTATTATGTGATTCTGGTCATCGTTATACTTCAAGATTATATAGTAAATCTTGGTTATCTGATCATAATTTTCAAGTTTCTGATTTATCAAATTTAAATTTTGTAAAATAGAGTATAATAAAAATAATGTCAACACTAATAAACATTTATATGGTGATCATTTGAATTTTTTTCTTGGACACATATTTCTTTGAATATATATTTTTACAGACATTTAAAAAAAAAAATTTTTTTGCGCAATAGTTTCAAAATTTTTTTTTTTCATTTTGGCTAAATACTATAAAAAATATAAAAAGAATAATATAACTTTAGCGAATATAACTAGATATTACAATTTAAATAAAATAATATTCAATTCAATTTAAACTTTTGTATGTATTTTAAGTTCTTTATTATTTCAGTATCTTTAAACTATAACGTGTGTTTAAGAAAAACTATAGTTTTTACAACCGCCAAAAATATCTAACCAAAAGATTTTTGTTTTTTTTTTTTTTTTTTATTATTACACAGTTTTTTAAAAAACAACAAATAACAATTTAAACAAATAAAATGCCACCAAAGAAAAGACAATTAGCAGAAAGTGATGAAGAAGAAGTAAAAGCAACAACAACAATTTTTGATGGAATTGTATTTTCATTCTCTGGTACATTCTCTGTTACACAAACTGAAATGACTAAAAAAGTTGAAGGATTTGGTGCATCAACAGCAAAAACAGTTACAGCAAAAGTTACTCATTTGGTATCAACTGTTGAAGATTTTAAAAAAAATGGTACAAGTGTATCAAAAGCAACTAAAAATGGTATTTTCATTGTAACTGAACAATTTATTACAAAATCAATTGAATCTGGAAAGAAATTAGAAGAAAAAGATTTTGCATTTGCTGATGATGATGATGAAGAAGAAGAAGAAGAAGATGAAGAAGAAGAAGAAGAAGAAGAAGACGAAGAAGAAGTTGCACCACCACCAAAAAGATCAACAAGAAAAGTTGCTGCTAAAAAACAAACTGGAGAAGAAGAAGTTGATGTAAATCAATTAACAACACGTAAAACAAAGAAAACAAAATCTGGTGAAGCTGAAACTGAAACTAAAACCACTGAAGAATTTACATCAGATCTTGACGATAGTGAAGATGAAGATGAATCTGATGATGATGGTAAAGTTATTGTTAAAATTACTGGTAGAGCAGCAAATGATATTCATTTCCCAGACAAAAGAGTATGTAATCTATAATTATATATATTCATTAAACGAGTTGTTATACTAATACCTTATTACTACTTAGTATCACGTATATGATAATGGTACAGATGTATTTGATGCAACATTAAATCAAACTGAAATTTCACAAAATAATAATAAATTTTATATTATTCAATTATTGGAATCAGATGATGGTAATAATTATTCAGTTTGGAATCGTTGGGGTAGAGAAGGTTTAAAAGGTCAAAGTTCAAGAAAAGATTTTGGTAAAGGTAGTTTAAGCAGCGCAATGTCATTGTTTTGTAGTAAATTCCAAGAAAAGACCAAAAACAGTTTCTACAATAGAAAGAATTTCAAAAAGGTTGCAGGTAAATACGATATGATTGAATTGGATTATTCAGTTGATGATTCAAAGACAGCAGCCAAACCAAAGAAAGATGGTGCATCAAAAGCAGTTGTTGAACACAAGAAAGAATGTGAATTGGAAGAACGTCTTCAAGATTTAATCAAATTGATTTTCGATGTTAAAATGATGAAAAGAACAATGACTGAAGCTAAATTT
>JABXES010008113.1:0-15774 GCA_013375695.1 Dictyostelium brefeldianum | reverse complement strand
TTGTGGGTGTTGTTGTTTTTATTATTTTTGTTGTTGTGTGTTTTGTTGTTTTTTTTTTTTTTTTTTTTTTTTTTTTTTTTTTTTTTTTTTTTTTTTTATTTAAAAATATCTTTTTTCAAATCAATTATTTGAATTTTAATCACGGGTAATCGCAGATCTGTGTTGTATACGTTTGTATAAATTGGCATCGATTATTTAAAATTAAAAATGATGTAGCAACTTCAATTTCATCAATTGAAAGTAACTCAACATTGACTGAAGTTTATAAAGGTTTAGATCCAATTCGTAAAATGGCATTAGTAAATATGGTTTTTCAAATGGGTGCTCAAGGTATCACAATTTACTAAATCATTAAATCTTTTAAAGGAAAAGAAATGGTCAGAAGCTGCAAAAGAACTATCAAATTTAAAATGGCATAGTCAAACACCAAATCGTTCAAATAGAGTAATTTCTGTTTTTGAAACTGGTACCTTGGGTCAATATTAAAAAATAAAAATAAATTGTTTTTTTTTAATTTCTCATAAAAACATATTAAACTAAAATGACCACAGTTGAAATTAAAACAAGAAAAATAGATAATGAATGGAAAGAATGCTTTGGGCGGTAGACAAAATATAAAGAAGAAAATGTTTTTAGAATTATGTAAAACAAAAGAGTATCCAACATATATTAGATTTCTTTCAGGGTATTACACAACAAAACCACCATCAACAAAACCAGGTTGACTTGATGTTCAATTAAGAATAATTATTAAAGAAGCAATTAAACCCACCTGATACAAATAAACTCTTCGTGATGGATTTGAAAAGATATGCACAGCTTCACTTCATCCAGTTATTTTTAGAATCAGATAATCCAATTAAAGTAATTGTAGTTCATTAGCTCTCAATTTCAGATAAAGAAAAGATAGAATTGAAAAATAAAATAAATCAATTAAAACCTGAATCAGAGAAGGTTGTTGAATTTGTAGTATCAGAAATGATATCAGCAGTAATTAAAAAATAAAAAAAGTAAATATTTATTTATTTATTTCAACTATATTTATTAAAGTCCAAATGAAGATATATCTAGTCCGAATAAATGATTTTTACTATTATTTTGATCAAAGAAAACACTATTTTGATAAGTTGGTTTACTTTGTAAAGTTGATCTTTTAATGTGAAAGTTAATGAATATACCATTGATATATAAAATGTATAAATTGATACTAAATGCAGCAGGGTTATTTTCAACATGATTTTTTACAACTGATAAGCCAACAATTAAACCTGGTCCACCTGAAGGTGGTGATAAAACTGATTCTAAAAACATATTAATTTCAGTTGATGATTCTGATTCATTATTTTCACCATCACTACCATCACCATCACCATCACCATCATTACTACCACTAGTATTTTCTTTGATTGGAGTTTGTTTAATTATACGATATAATGAAACTAATCTAGCAGGACCTTGTGATGCAGCAATTACCAATGATAATTCAGGTACAACCTCTAAAAATGCAATTCTATCAATTTGTGTTTGAATAATTGGAAATGATGTTGGTATAGCATTTGAAAGTACCATTAATTTATCCAATTCAATTTGACTAAGATATAAATTTTGATATGTTGAAAATACTACATGACTTGGTAATTTATCTTTGTCAACTATTAATTTTGAATTGATTTTACTATTTTCTAATTGTTGTTGTTGTTGATGATTTGGTGTAGTTGTAGTTTCTGCTGTAGTTGTAGTGGTCGTAGTTGTTGTAGTGATCGTAGTTGTTGTATTTGTTAATTCTTCTTCATCTTCCTCTTCCTCTTCTTCTTCATCACCTGCATTATATAGATCATTATATGTAATTTCTTGACCTTCATTTTCAACTTCTTGAATTGGTTCTAATTCATTTATATATTCTAAATCTTCCAATTCTTCATCATCACCTTGGTTTTCATTGTCAACCATTATATCTTCTTCTTCTTCTGCTTCCTCTTCTGCTTCCTCTTCATTACCACCATTATCATCTACATGTATTTCTTCAATTTCATCTTCAGGAATTGGTTCAACTTCAACGTTTTGTTGGACCAATTGTTGTTCTTCATGTTGATTTAAACCTCTCCATGATTTTTCAATTAAATGTTTTTCTTTATTTCGAAAATGTATTGGAATTTGGTCGGGTCTAGAAGTTAAATCAATCCAACGACATGCCCAACACCACTGAGCCAATGTTGCAATACGAAGTAATTGTTTTTTATTTACATCCCATATCCTTATATTTTTATCAATGCATACTGATACTAAGTAATTACCACATGGACTAAAATCAATTGAAGGTATATTATGTTTATGCTTTGGTAATACAATTTTTGATTGTTGTGGATTTTCATCATTCATATTCCAAATTGTAATTTTATGACTATTTGAACTAACCGCTAATAATGGTTTACTTGCACAAATTGCAATACCCCATGTTGAAATACCTGAATTACTAGTTATAGTTTGGTGTGTTAGTATGGGATAAATACATTTACGCAATCATTATATGTATACTAACACATAAAATACATACTATAATCTTATTGGATCTCTGTCAAATTCATTTACAAAGATAATTCTAACGAAACCACCTTCATCTACAGATATTAATACTTCTTCACCATCTAATATACCCAATCTAATTTGATTTATTGTCATTTCCATTGTATCCAATGTAATTGTTCTAATTATTATATTTGGATTATCTATATTACGTACATTGATAATATCAGATTCTGCTGTAAATATATATTTTGAATTATAACTAACTGCCATTAAATTTAATTTCTGTAAGATCCAAAATAGTTCAGTTAATATATATACAATATATTAACAAACTGTTTCGACTTACCCAAGGTAAAATATGTAATCCATTTATTCTAATACTTTGAAGATCTTCAGATTTTAAAGGTATTACAGTAGATGATATTTTATTATTATTTTGTTTATTTTCATATGGGTCATTAGACAAGGTATAGTATTTTGAATCTTGTAATCCATCATAATATATTGAATATTCTTCATCTTCATATTCTTCTTCATCATTATCTTGTTGTTGTTCTATGTCATTGTTATTTATTTCATTATTATTATCTGTTGATATTTTATTACTTTCTGAATTAATATCGTTTGTGTTCATAATTTAATTTTTTTGAAATTTAATTTTTTTTTTTTTTTTTTTTTTTAAATTCATTTTTTCAAAACTATTTGTGTGACAACAATGTTTTTATATTTTTTATTTTATAATTGTTATTATTACTTTTATTATTATTACTATACAGATTCTTTTTTTAATGGTTGATCATGTTTCAATGAAGTGTAGTTTTGTACATTTTCTAACTGAACTTGGTCCAAATGTCCCTATTAGTGTGTAATATTGAGATATTAGTATTGTGTTTGTGTTTTTGTTTGTAATGAATATATCTTACTCTTTGAACTATTTCATCTAAATATAAAATAAATTTAGGAATTTGTTCTATGAAATATGGTTCTGTTACACCTTTCTTTTTACAAATATCTTTTAATGATTCTACAATTGGTAATAAAATATCCGATACTATAAAAGTAGTGAGTTTGGTATAAGTATAAGCGCAACTATATAGTGTGTAAGTGTGAGTGGAAGAGTGGAGGAGTGGAGGAGTGGTAGAGGATTGTGTGAGGTTGTTCTTACATGCTAATTCATCATATTCTTCTGATCCACATAAAAATAACATTAAATCACCAACGTTTGTAAAAATTGTTATATATCCACTGTGTTGTGTTGTATATGTAAATGTTAATAACTAATATTAGAATGATGTTAAGGTGGTACACTATTGTGACTATCAATATATATTTATATTACCTAAATTCTGTTACTAAATGCTTCTCGTTCTTTGAATTTATCCATTCATCTTTTGTAAATTGATATAATAATTTTTCATATTCACTTTGTTTTTCTTCATTTAAATTTATATAATATTTTGAAAAAACTGTATTACCATGTAAATTGGTAATTAATAAACTATTTATCATGTTTGTATTTGTTGTTATATATCGCTTGTTGTATTGTTGGTCTTGTTATCAAAAATAATTTTCATTTTTCAAAATTTTTTGATTTTTTGACTTTTTTTTTTTTAATTTTCATTCTCATAATATCTTTTGTGTTTTAAAAGAGAATATACCAATAATATACAGATATATATGCAAACAAATTAGAATGTGATAGTGGTTATAAGATTTCACAGTAGTGTTCTTTTTCATTTTGGATATTCAATTGAAAAAAATAAAAAAAAAATAAAAAATTAATTTTGGCATATAGTATATTTGTTTTAATTCTTTTGAATTTTCAACAAATATGTTTTTTATTTTCCCATAACCACATAAAAGTTTAGTTTTCAAAACATTTAAAGGATTTTCAAACATGAAGAAATAAGAAGACCTTACAACAAACAAATAAAACTATTATTAATCTTTAATATTGGAAAACAGTCCTCTTTAGGGGTGGGATCTTTTTTTATTAGTTTTATAAAGTGTTGTTTTTTTACTACCATTACAACAATATAGATATTATAATATTTATTTAATTTGTTATCTTGGATATCAAATGTAGTTATTTCATGTCAATCAATTGTAGGGAAATTAAACAAAACAGGAGAAAAAGTTGTAGTATATTCTCCTCGAAAGATAAAAAAAAAACTGACAAAATTTAATTTTTTAAGATAATTCCTTTGAAAATATAAAATCATGATTTTTTATAAATATTATAAAATAAATATCAAAATAATATTTCAAATAATTGATGATATCATCAAAATTGTAATACCCAATAGAAATAATTTTTTAAAATACTTATTACACGAAATCATCATTATTATTCAATAACGGTTTATAAATTTCTCAAATATCTAAAAAAATCGTCATCACTGCCGAGTTTTTTAAAAAAAATCATAAGGAAAAATTATTTTTAACAAGATATTTATAATTTTATAAAAAATATTTTTGATGATCAAAAAAAAAAAAAAGTTTTTTGTTATATTTTTTATAAACTATAAAAATTGTAAGTTGTACATTCTCCTATGTATATGTTTATTTTAACCCAATAACTAATAAAAATATGTATTAGATGAATAAAAATAAAGGAACATACTCAAAACTTGAAGATACTATTGATGGCAGTATTAATAGTGGCAGTAAAATACAATTAAAACCAATTAAATCAAGTAATAATTATCAACCATTAATAAATAAACATGTTGGTAAAATTGAAGATGTTGAAGATGATGGTACTGGTAGTGATGATATTTTATTAATTAATAGAATGATTGGATACAGACCAACATTTATTAAACAATTAGTGTATTGGTTATCAATTATTTTAACAGTTGGTTTATCATTGTTAATTTATTATTGGTTTAAATTACAGTATATTCGTGTTAGATATCAAGTAACAACAAATTTATCAGATTCAACATTTGTATTGGTTTATTCTGCTGATAAAAGATACGAATTTTGTAAAGTTGAAAATACACCATCACCAACTTCATCAAAATATATAATTTACCGTTATACAAGATTCTTTTTCAATTTGGAAACAAATGAATTTGAAAAAAGTAAATTAATAAATTATTATGAAAAGAGTAGATTATTAAATTTAATTGGAAATGGATTGGATGGATCAAGTTTACAATATTTAAAACAAAGATTTGGTGGAAATGAAATTAACTTTCCAGTTAAAAATATACCACAATTGTTATTGGAAGAAGTGTTACATCCATTTTTTATATTTCAAGTTTATAGTGTTGCATTATGGTGTGCTGAAGATTACTATTATTATGCAGGTGCAATTTTTATTATTGCAACTACATCTGCTGTATTCTCATTAAGGGAAGTTCGTGGTAATTTATTATCACTTCAAAAGATTGCTCGTTTCACTTGTCCAGTAACTGTATTACGTGATAGTAGATTTGAAACAATTGAATCAACTGAATTGGTACCAGGTGATATTATAGAGTTAACTCAAGGATTAACAATACCATGTGATGTTATATTGTTAAGTGGTCAAACAATTTTAAATGAATCAATGTTAACCGGTGAATCAATTCCAGTTACAAAGTATTCTGTTCTCTCAGATGAAGAAATTAAATATTATCGTTCAAATAATGGTCAATTGTTGGGTGGTGAAAATGATATGAAGGATTTATCTGGTGAAAAGAGATCATTATTATTTGGTGGTACAATAATTGTTAAATTGATTTCACCTGGTAACAATGATAGAGTATTTGGTATGGTTAGAAATACATCATTTCAAACTACAAAAGGTAAACTTGTTCTAAGTATACTATATCCAAAAAAATCACATTTTAAATTCTTTGTAGAAAGTTTAAAATTTATTGGTGTTCTGTGTTGTTTGGCATTAATTGGTTTTGCAATTTCAGTATGGAGATTAAGTTCGTTGGGTGTTGAAACTAGTACAATTGTATTACGTGCATTTAATTTGATTACAATTGTAATTCCACCAGCATTACCAATGGCAATGACTGTTGGTACAGGATTTGGTTTATCACGTTTAAGAAAATGTAAAATATTTTGTATTTCTCCACAACGTTTAAATATGGCAGGTAAAATTCAAGTATTTTGTTTTGATAAAACTGGAACCCTTACTGAAGAAGGTTTAGATTTATTAGGTATTTTAACAACATCATCAACAACAACTCAACAATCATCATTTAATACAATGATTGAACCAAATGAAGATTCATTTAGCAATAATGATCAAAAAATAATTCGTTTGTTAATGGGATCATGTCATTCACTTAGTATGATCAATGGTGTTTTGTCTGGTGATCCATTGGAAATTAAAATATTTCAATCAACCCTATCAAATATTTTGGATAGTGGTAATGGAGGTGGCCAATCAATTTTAATTTCACCAAATCAACATATTAAAGAACGTGTGATTGTAGATTATTTACAAAATTTTGATTTTCAATCTGCTCTTCAAAGAATGAGTGTAATTGTACAAATTAGATCAACTAATCAATGTATGTCGTTGGTTAAAGGTAGTCCTGAAATGATGAAAGGTCTTTGTTTACCAACGACAATTCCATCAGATTATGATAGTCAATTATCAGTTTACACTGAAAAAGGGTATCGTGTATTAGCTTGTGCATATAAGAATTGGGATCCATCAGTAGTATACGCTAAAAGAGAATTGTTACGTGAACAATCTGAATCACAATTAATATTCCTTGGTTTCATTATAATGGAAAATAGAATTAAACCTCAATCACCATTAATTATCAGTACTCTTCAAAATGCAAATATTAGAACTGTAATGGTAACTGGTGATAATCCATTAACTGCCACTAGTGTTGCTAAACAATGTGGTATAATTAAACCAGATTCATTATTATTTATTGGTAAAATTGATGCATTCAATACAATTGTATGGGATCAAGTAACACCTTCATCAGATGAAGAATCAACTACAGATAATGGTGAACATGGTTTAAATCCATCAACATTATTATTAGATGGAGATATGCATGTAAATAGTTTAGAACTTCATGATAATGGATACACTCCATTACTTTCAAATAGTTCTTGTGCTGCAAAAAATTATAATTTAATTATCACCGGACCAGTATTTAAACAAATTTATAATAATTATTTGGCAACTGGATCAGATAAATTTATAAATATGTTGAAAAGAGGTATTGTCTACTCAAGAATGACACCAGATGAAAAACAAACATTAGTTGAAGAATTACAACGTATTGGATTATATGTTGGTATGTGTGGTGATGGTGCAAATGATTGTGGCGCATTGAAAGCTGCTCATGTTGGTATATCATTATCAGAAAGTGAAGCATCTATAGCAGCACCATTTACATCAACAATAACAGACATTTCTTGTTGTCCAATACTAATTCGTGAGGGTAGAGCATCATTAGCAGTATCATTTAAACTATTTCAATTTTTAGGAATGTATGGTTTAATTCAATTCTTTTCAAGTTTATTAATTTACTCTATCGCTAGTTTCCTTTCAAATTCCATGTGTACATATCAAGATTTATACGTTGTTTTCCCATTGGTTATATTTTTAGGTATGACAAGACCATGTACTAAACTTTCAATTAAACGTCCATCAGGTAGACTTATTTCTGGTGCTATAGTTGGATCATTATTAATTCATATTATGGTTTGTGTTGGATTTCAAGTTGCAATTTATTTGCTTGTTCAAAAACAATCTTGGTATAATCAAAATTTAATTGATGAAGATAATATATTAACTTACATTACAACATCACTGTTTTTCATTGGTACATTTCAATATTTTATAATGTTGATAACATTTTCATTTGGTAAACCATTTTTAAAATCATTTGTTACAAACAAATATTTATTCATTGTTTTTGTAGTTACATTGATTACAACAGTGTTAATATTATTTGTACATGTTGATTGGGTATGGGAAATTGGTGGTATGTTATATATACCTATGGAATGGAGATTCAAATTGTTTGCTTTTTTAGTAGCAAATTTACTTGCCAATTGTACAGTAGAATTTTCATTTTATATGTATAAACAAAAGAAATCAAAGAAAAAGATTTTAAATCCAACTCAAATCTTCACTAAAATTCCTCCAAAAGATAATAGAATAATTGAAAATTCAGAATTATAAACACCATGATAATTTAAAGTAATTGAAATCATTAAATATTTGATCAATTACATCAATATCTTTTAAAATGAATGATTTTGATTGTCCAATTGATTCTTTATCAAATGGAATAGCATACCATTTATCAGGTATTAAATCTGTTAACTTTTTATAATCTTCACATATGTTAATTGATTTATAAACTTGTTCATTTTCTTGGTTTTTTTTTTAATTTAAACTTTTATGCAACAACAAGTTCACTAAAATCAATATCATTACCAATTTCATGGATTGTTTTTAATTTCTCATTAAACATTGACAAAGTGAAATATGTTGAGTGTTTAAAAAAGTAATTAAATTTTATTTAATAAATATTTTGAAAAAGAAATAAATAAAAGTAAATAAAAAAAATGTATAGTTGTAAAAGGTGCATATTTATCATAACATAACTTTAACATATATGTAATGAATAGTAATAAACAAGAGAATTTAAATATTGGAAATCTATCATATGGTGTTGGTTTTATAACTTTAATTGATTCAGAAGGTGCTGTTTTTGATTCTGTTGAAGTGATTTGTTTAAAAAGTGATTTTGGAAATTTTAATAAAAATGATGATTTTAGTGATATATAATCTTGAGGAGTTGTGATTATATTTGATTCAATGTAATAAATGATTATGTCTAATCTGTTATGTTCAACTGCAGCATCAATTAATAATTGTCTGTTGATTGTTGTTGAACTACCATTTACAGTAAAGAATTGAAGTAATATATTACTGAATATTAATTTGAATGAATCTAAATTATAATATTGATTTATTAAATTTAAAATGAGAATAAATGTAGGGTCGCCATTATAATTGAATAACTCATTTACTTGATTAGTTGTATCCTGTTTAAAGAATGAAACTAAATTTATAATTTCACCAAGTAATAGTAATTTAATTGTACAATTCTTTTGAAATTGGTTATTTAATATACCATCTTCTAATTCTTCAATGTATTGGTTTCTACATTGATACTTTTTATAATAATATTCATTTAATAATTGAAAGATATCATCAGAACTAAATGCTTTTAAGTGTAATTGTAAATGGTTATTTAAAATGAATTTGAAAATTGTAAACAACTCTTTTTCCAACGAAATTGATAATAGGTTATTTACCAATAATGAATCTTTATCTTGTAGTTGTTCCAATGTGAATATTTTACCAATTAATAATATAATTTCTTGTTCTTTTAAAACTTGATCAATTTTTCTATCCCATATAAAAGTTGAAACTAATTTTTCAAATATTGATACTGCCAATCTATTACCAAATTTTGATAATAGTTTATTTGAATATAAATAATCAATTGTTTTAATTGGATTATTAAATACTGGTATTGTGATTTGACTATAACCTTTTACTGTTGAAATAATTGAATTTAAAATACCATTACCACTGGTTTGACCATTAAATAATTGATTTAATAAAATATCTTCAAATAAATAATTTTCAATTGTTTTAACTGTTAATGGTTTACTAACATGTTCTTTGAGTAATATTGAATTTATATTACCAATATTAAGTAATGAATAATATTTAATTGATTGAACCAATGTCGAATTTTGAAATATGTTTGGTAATAATTTCATTAACGGTATAAACAACTTATCTTGGTAATTACCAACTAAATGATTAACCAATAATACTTTATTTTCATTTAATTGTTTTTTACTAAATTTAGGTATTGAAAATGAACAACCACCAGATGAATTTGTAAATTTATAATATTTATAAAGTAAATCAATAAATGATATATCCAATATACCAGTTTGATTTGATGGTGACCAAAATATATATGTTAAAAATGTGGGTGAATCTTGATTTATCCAATTTATAAATTTACTTTTAAATAATGGTAATTTGTCAATTAACAATACCAATAATTCATATGGATAATTTTTAATTAAATTACCAAACATGAATTCCCATGGAACAGATAACGTAATACCAAACACTGAAATTTCATTATAATAAATCATTTGAATTAGTTCATTAAAAAATACCAATACTTGATCATTTGATTTATTTGGTAACTTCTCACCAACATATAAATCATTTTTAACACTTGTTATTCTGTTGTAGTTGTTATTGGTACTATTAAAATTTTGATAACTTTTTAATTTCTTAATTAAAATTGGTAATGCTTCAATTTCAAAATTTGAAAATACAAATGAATAAAGTGTTTGATTGTATGATTCACTACTTGAAAACATTGTTGATAATTGGTTAAATTTATTTTGATTAAAGTGATATATTACATACCAATCACTAGTTGAAGAAATAAATTTTGTAATATCTTGAAAATAATAGCCAACTTCAATTGCAATTTTAATGATTTTCATTCTTTTTATATCTGAAAAACATTTTTTAAATGCATTGAAAAACTGTTTTTCAATTTGTATATTTAAATTCTTGTAAATGAAATCCAATGTTTTTTTATATTTCTTTTTCTTTTCAAAATTTGATATTTCACCATTACTACCACTTGTACTTGGTTGATCTGTATTTTCAGTGTCTAATGGGGTATATGATTTACATAATAATTTTGTAAATATATCATTTAATGATTGAGTATGTGATTTATAATTGTCTGTGAATTGATCAGGTACGGTGTATGATAATTTATTATTATGTTTTGTTTTTTCAACTTGAATTTCTTTTAAATGCTTTTTAATTTCGTTATCTTTTATTTCATTGTTGTCAGTTTGAACGTTTGTTGGGTCTGTTGATCTTGATCCAGAAATTTCTATACCTTTTTCAATTATTTTATCAATTAATTCAGATTCATTAAACCATTTTAAATTGTTAATACCCAATAAATAATTCCCAACTTTTAAATTACAATTTGATAATGCTAATACCATTAAACTTGAATTTACTGAATTAAAATCAGAGTATTCCCAATTTGAAATAATTTCATAATTACCATCTTGTTTATATAATTTAATATATATATCCAAAGAGTATACTGAATCTAATAAAACTGATTCTTTAATTAAATCAATTTGTACCATATTCTCTTTATTCTTTTTAATTTGATAGTATATTAATTTATGTATTTCTTCATTACGACAATTGGTAATTAAATGTTGTATTGATGTTTGTGTAATTTGAATAAATTTATTTGATTTACATTTATCTTTAATCATTTCATATTGGTTATTTATCAACATCCATTCTAATGATATAATAGAATTATAGTTATTCCTTCTACCCAATATACTGTATGGCCATCCATTTTTATTATTATAATTATCACTACATCTAACTGGTATATCTTTAATTCTAAATAGTATTTGATTTCTTAAATAATTATTATTCCAAACTTTAAAAAATAATGCTTCATTTTTATTATTTATATTTTTAATATTATTCATAATTTATTTTTCACCAAATAAAAAAAAAAAAACTCACAATAACACCCAAATTTTTAGAAAAAAAATTTTTATTTTATTTTTTTTTTCAATTTTTTTGTCAAATCTGGGTCTCTAAATCTTTTTTGATTTTATGCCAACACATAAAGAATTAATTGGTTTGGAAACTCATATGGAGAAGCAAGTTAAATCAGATATTTGGAGTTTCGGTTGTTCTTTAATTGAAATGGCTGGTGGTATTTAAAACAAATTGATAATAATAAAAGTAGTTGGTGAAGATGATGCATTTGAAAGTGACCCATTATCTGGAATAATATGTTCACATGTATCTTGTTCTTCATTTTTTGGTGGTGGGGAAAGTGGTGGTGTTTTAATATCAGAATTTCTACTATATCTTGAATAATTTGGATATTCAAATTCATATAAATCCCTGAATTCTAATGCATCCAATGAGAAATTATGATATTCAATTGGTAATTTACCTGTCATTTATATATTGATAATTTTAAATTATTAGTATTCTCTTATTAATTGAATGATTTATATAAAAATGTGTGTTATAACATAACATTTACAAAAATTTTATATGATTTTATAAACTAGTAAACAGTGTTCATGCATAACTGTTAAACGTCCAAAACATTATTATTGTTGATGTGTGCTGAATATATGTATATGAATTATTATTTTATAATTCAATAAATATATAAATAGATATTATATGATTGTCTGTTATTTTTTTGTTTATTTGGATAATACAAAAGGGGGTTTGAATTTCTTTTTTTTGCTTTTTAAAGACCAACTACCATTTTCTTTTTTTCATATATTTGCTAGAAAAAAGTAGGTCCTCCTCTAGAGAAGAAATGAAATTGATATTTTATATCAATTAAATGATAATAATTATTCAATTAAATATCATGGAAGTGGTATTGATGAATTTGGTAAAATTTAAACAAACTGATGAATATAAACAAACAAAAAATTGGAATCATTTGATGAACCACTCGCTATGTATTCAATTGTTGATAAAAGTATAAAAGTATTATCGCTACCATTATTTAAATATTCTGAAATTCAAATTGGATCAATATCATCAACAGTAACACATTTATCATTCAAGGTATTTAATAAAGAAATTCAAACCGATTCAATTCCATAAACAGTTACATATTTAGATTTAGGTGATGAATTTGATATTCAAAATTAAATTCATATAGTATCCCATCAACAATAACATATTTAACACTTGGTTCTAATTTCACCCATTTTGGATCATTATTGAATCTTCTATCTTCAATCATTAATTTGAAATTTGGTATTCATTCAAACATTAAATTTGATATCAATACCATTTTCAGTCATATCAAACCTTCAATTATATCACTCATAATAAATGATCATGAAAAAATAGCGATAAATAAAGTAATTTTGTAAATAAATATATAATTTTATTTATAAATAAATTGATTTTGTAAAGTTGACAGTTTGTGTTTTTGATTGATTTGATTTTTTAATTATTTTTTTTATTGATTTGACAAATTTTGAATGAATGTGTGATTATTCAATTCTTGGTGGACTTTCCGGAATTAACATATCTAAAATTTTTTGTCTATTATTTTTAATTTTTAATTTTTTAACATCCTTGTTTGTTTTTTCAGCCAAATATTTAGCGATTACTTCATTACCATAATGACAAGCCAAACTTAATGGTGTTCTACCTTTATTATTTCTTTCATCCAGTGAGGCATTATATTTCAATAGTAATTCCAACACTTTGAAATGATTCCAAAATACAGCTAAATGAAGTGGAGTTGAACCATTTACATTTTTAATGTTTACATTTATAGATTTACCAAGTAACAAATCGATAATTTCCAAACGTGGTTCTTCAGTGCTAATTAAAATATGAATTGGTGCATAACCTTTAATTTCAGAGTTTGTACAATCTAAATTTACATTTTTTTCAACTAGATAACGAGTTATTTGATCGTTTTCATTGTAACAAGCAATGTGAATTGGTTTCCAACCACCTGAAATTGAAAGTTCTGGATCTGCTCCAACAGACATTAAATATTTAACCAACTCTAAATGACCAGATGAACATGCATGAAACAATGGTGTTGTTCCTTGAAAATTTTGACTATTTACATTGGAACCATATTGACCAACCAACAATTGAGCCATTTCCAAATGACCTTCTGAACAAGCTGAATGTAATGGTGTCCATCCTTCAAGATTATGTGAATCTACCAATGCTCCAAATTTAGATAGTAACGAAGTAGCAGTTTCTAAATTACCTTTGCTTGCTGCTGAATATAGTGGTGTCCAACCATCTAAACTTTTTTGATCAACTACAGCACCAGATTTTGCCAATGATTCAATAATGTTTGGAAAGTTTTCTTCTGCAGCAACGTGCAATGAAGTTGCACCGTCTTGATTAACTGCATTTACATCACTACCTGCTTCCAATAGTTTATCAACCACTTTTTTATGACCTTTCAATGTGGCATAATGTAATGCTGTATTACCTTTTTTATTTGAAGAATTTACATCTGCACCTGCTTCCAATAGTAAATCTACCATTCTTTCATCACCACATAATGATACCATCATCATTGGTGTTGAACCATCTTTATTAACAGCATTTGTATTGACCATATGTTTTCTTTTGCTAACCATTGCTTCTACCATTGAATGATCACCTTTTAACACTGCTAAATGAACTGGTGTATTACCATCTGTATCTTGTTGATTACAATCACATTGTTCAATTGAAAGTAAATGTCTAACCACTTCAACATCACTTCCCAACACTCCAAAATGTAATGCTGTTCGTCCTAAATTATTCTTGATATTTATATTTTCATTGGTTACAATTAATTTTAATGCTTCTAAATTACCATCTCTTGCTGCATAATGAATTGGTTCATTACCTCCATTATCTCCTTTAATTGTTAATTCATTATATCCTTGTATAATTTTATTTAATTCTTCTTCTTTTGTTAATTGTTTTGGTTGAATTATTGGTTGTGTTGAAATAATTGGTGGTGTTACTATTGGATTTTGAATTTGTTGTGGTGTTGTTTGAATCTGTGGTGTTGGTTGAATTATTGGTTGTGTTGAAATAATTGGTGGTGTTACTATTGGATTTTGAACTTGTGGTGTAGTAGTTGGTTTTGGTGGTTGAGTTGGTGTAATTTTTGGTTGTGGTTGTGAAAAGTTTATACTATTTCTATATGGTGAGGATGAAGGTGATGAAGTTGTTGTGGTTGTTGATGGTGATGAAGTTGGTGTACCAAATGATGTTTTTGGTAATCTATTTACAGAACCTAATGGTGATTTAGTTGATGGACTATTACTACCTGCTGAAATATTTATAAAACTGTGATCCCAATCTATAACTTTATCTGTTGTTCCTTTTTCAAATTTTGGTGATTTATTTGGATCATCTACAACTGGCCATTTAATTGGAAATCCTTTTGATACTGCAATTGTTGCCATTTTACTTAATGTACCAATAACCATTTGAAAGTTTTTATTTTCCCATAAATCTGTTGCTATAAATATTTGTTGTTCACTTATACCCATTTGTTTTGGTACTTTTAAAAAACTGTATATTAATAATAATTGAACATATAATATACGTTAGTATTGTGTGTGTGTGTGTGTGTGTGTGTGTGTGTG
>JABXES010008108.1:0-15800 GCA_013375695.1 Dictyostelium brefeldianum | reverse complement strand
GGTTGTTTTTTATCGTTTTTATTGTTATTATTAAAAAATATTTATTTATTTTTATTTATATTATTAATTTTAAAAAAACTTTTTTATAAAAAAAAAAAAAAAAAAAATTAAAAAAAATGAATTTTTTGAAAAATAAAAACGAAACGAAACAATTTTTTTTTTTCTCGTTATATATAATTGTATTGGATATTATTTGTGTACAAATCTTATAATATAAATATATTATAATGGTTAATCAACTAACAAAAGATAAAAATGTGTTAAATAAAGTAGACTCTTACATGAGTAAAGTTTATGATACACCAGAAGTTTTTGTTGGATCAACTACCAAAGTTCAAAATTCAATGACTGATATAATGTCAAATTTATATCTTTTAGCAAAAAAGAATGAAACATTAATATCAGAGAAACCAACAGATGCATTAGATTCATTGGTTACAAAAGGATTTGATGGTGAACAAATTTGGGCTCAACTTCAATTATATAATGATCCAATACTCAAAGAATTGGAATCAAAAGTAGACAATTTTACAAAATCATCCGAAGAATTGGAAATATTAACTGGCAATGATCAATCAGATGGAGAAGACGATGATGACGAATCAGATTTCGATTTTGATTTAGCACATGATGATTATCAAGAAAGTGATTTAGAAGATGATTTAACTCCATCACAAGAAGAAGATGATCAAGATTTAGAAGATGAAGATGATTTCGAAGATGAAGATAGTTTAGGTGAAGAAGAAGAAGAAGAAGAACAAATTAAAAAGAAACCAACTACAACAAAAAATACAAATAAAAAAGAAACAACAGCAACAACAAAGAAATCATCAAAGAATAATGTTGGCGAAGGATTTTTTGGAAAAGATGGTGGTAACGCAGATTTTTTCGATGCAAAAGAGATGGAAAAGTTTTTAGATGATGAAGATGATAATGAATATCAAAGAAGAGAAGATGAAGAAGATGATGATCAAGATGATGAATTGGGTGATTCTGATGAAGATGATGGTGGTTTACAATTACCAGAAGTTGAATTGGATGATGAAGAAAGAGCATTAGATTCATTATTAGATAAATATATGGAAGATAATGCAGATGAAATGGAACGTGAAAAACAAGAATCTGCTGCAAATAAATCTAAAAAATCAAAGAAACAAGTTGTTGATCCTTCAAAAATGAAATTTGATGACTTTTTTTCAAATCCAGAAGAAAAAGGTGATGATAAATATGATGAAGATGAATTCTCAATGGATGGTTTAAATAGTGATGATGAAGAGGGTGGTGATGATGATTTTGACGGCGAAGATGGTGAAGAAGATGAAGAAGATCAAGAAGAAGGTGAAGATAGTGAACAAGAAAAAGAAACAGTTGAAGAAGAAGTTGAAGAAGCAACATTACCACCAGAAGAATTATCAAGTTTCCAAAAAAGAGCACAAAGAATTCAAATTAGAATTAAAGAACTTGAACAAGCAAATTTAAAGAAAAAAGATTGGACATTAGTTGGTGAAACTTCATCAAAAGAACGTCCAAAGGATTCATTATTAGGTGAAGTTTTAGATTATGATCACACACAAAGAGTATGTAAATTAATATCATATATTATTCATCTACCACTACACCACATTAAATTTATCAATTTACTAATTTATATAATTATTACTATCATTATTATTTTTAGGCAACACCAACAATTACAGAAGAAACAAATAAAACAATTGATGATATAATTAAAAAGAGAATTTTAGAAAAGAATTTTGATGATGTAATTAGAAAGACAGAAAAAGAATTTAAAGATAATTACAAGAAAAAAGTTGAAATGAATGATGAAAAGAGTACAGAAGGTTTAGGTGATGTTTATGAAAAAGATGTACGTATTGGTTATTGTTATTATATTTATTATTAATATAAATATATTAACATAACTTATAACACATACAGTATATGAAACAAGTTTTAGGAGTTGAACAAACAGATGAATTAAAATCAAAACATGTTAAAATTTATCAATATTTTAACAAGTTATGTTATAAATTAGATTCATTGACCAATTTCCAATATACACCAAAGAAAATTAAAAATAAAGAACTTAATATTACAACTGCAAATGCATTAACTATGGAAGAGAAAATACCAGTTGCAACATCCACTTCAACAATTATTGCACCAGAAGAAGTTTATTTCAAAAAGAATGCAGATGAAAAAGGTGAAAGTGAACTCAGTAAAGAAGATCGTGATAAAAATAGAAAGAAATATAAAAAACAATGGAAAGATGAAAAAGAAGAAAAAGAATTCAAAGAAAGATTACAAAAGAAAGTTGATCCAACTTCCGCTAAAAAGACAACAATCGCCGCTAATCTTGCTCATCTTAAACAAGCTTCAAATGTTACAATTGTAGATACTAAAAAATCTGAAGTTCGTTCAGGTGATTTCCGTTCAAATCAAACATTTGCTAAAATTCAACGTTCTGAAGAAAATAAAAGAAAAGGTATTGAAGATCCAAATTCACATAAATCAAAAAAGAAAGCAAAATTAGATGCACTTCAATCAAGTACTTTTAAACTTTAAGCTTGTTCAAAACATTAAATATCAACCACAAATAACATAAATAAATACACCACATTATAAAATTAATTAATCTATATTGTATATTTATCTATATTTATTATTATATTATTAATAACTTTAAGTGTTCTATATTTTGATAATATTTGATTAACATTTAATTCAAATTGTGGAATTGAAATTAATAATATAATTTCTTTAAACTTTGTTTTTATTGTTGGTAATTGATTAATTTGTTGAATTACTTTAACATATTGTGATTGTTCAATTAATATTGTAAGTGAATATAATGAGGTTGATTGAATATTTTGAGAGAGTAAATTAAAAATTAAAGATATTAATTCAAATTGACAATATCCATCTATATATTTAAAATGTTTAATTCTTGAGTCGCTACCATTGTTATTTTGAAATACAGTTGACATTAAATATTGAATTATTGGAAATTGTTGATTCTTTTGTAAATCTTGTTGTGGTAATTTCTTTTTAATTTGAGTATATTCTTTTGATCTAAATTTAAGTACTAACGTTTTAATTGAACATGATGAATTGAGTAATGGTGAGAAAGCAATCTTTGGATCAATGAAATCAAAATCAACCAATTTGAAATAATGTAATGTATGATTATCCAATAATTTATTTAACCATTCTGAAACATGTTTATAATTTTCAATATTATAATTTGAACAGCAATATGGACCAATTGAACATATATTTAATAATGTTAAATTCTTTATTGTTTCATTAATTGATAATGATTCAATTACTTGTGTGAATGTATCATCTGTTGTACGTATACCTGTTGATACTGATTTACAAGATTGTGTTGATGTTATACCATTTTTATGATTTAATATATCATGTAAAAGTAATGGAATTGATAATGTATGTAATGAACGTAATTGATTAATATCAATTAAATCTGATGGTTCAATATGATCTGTTGCTTTAATTTTAATTTCCGATACAATATTACCATCAAATAATTGTTTATAGTACATATGATTATAATATTTAGAATCATATGTGTATCTACCATTTGGATCAAATTTAATTACTCTTGGTTTTAATCTATTTGATATCTCTTGAAATATATTATTTGAAATATATAAATGAGTTGCTCCTGTCATTTGTATTTTATTTATATAGTAACCTCCATCATTACCATTACCATCACCATCACCAGTATGTTTATTAAATATATGTAATTGTCGATCTTTTACATCCATTGACAAATTGAGAAAGTTTACTTGAATTTCTTTTGATTTATTTTGAAATTTACAAATTAAATCATGAAATTGTAAATCATTGTAACCTTTTGTAGTTATGTTTAAAATTATTTTTCCAATGATATCTATGTGTGGTGGTATTTCATTTTCATCATATTGATAATCTATAATACCATTTACTACGAAAACTTGATTTTTAAAATACTCTTGAATAATTTCCTTTTCAATATTGATAATTGAATAATCTTGGTTAATTATAATTATATCATGTGTATCATTAGATAATAATGTATATTTTAAATTTGAATCTGTACAATCGTCACCATCACCATAATCTTCACAATCACCAGAGTTTCTATTTGATCTACTTTTAAATATTCTTTTTAATATTCTTTTAAATTTTCTTTCTTTTTTTGGTGTTGGTGTTGATGCTGATGATGTTAAAGTACTAGTTGAAGTTGAGAGGACATTATTATTATAATATATAATTGATGGATGTATCCAATTTTCAATATTATTATCTATTATATTATTTGTAATTATAGTTGATATTATTTTAAAGAAATTCTTTGATGTTAATGTATATGTTGTAATTTCACTAGTATATCTATAATATCTTTTTAAAGAGTATCCATTAATATTATTTGTAACGTTTTTATTGTTAATTAATAAATAATCTATTAATTTTCTAAAGATTTCTTTGATTATATAATCTGGTAATATTAATTGTTGTTCCATTTATTTGTATGCACATAATTAAATTTAATTAAATGAATTTAAAAAAAAAATTAAAAATTAAAAAAAATTAATTTTAAAAAAAAAATAAATATTTTCAACAGATTAGATTTACTAATATATTAAAATGAAAGATTTAAAACATAGATGAAGTTCTTTTATATTAAAAAACAGATTATTTTTTCTATAAACTTTCTTAAAAAAAATAAACCAAAAAATCTTTTTTTTTTTGTCATTTTTATAAAAATCTTAAATGTTAACAATGATAGGCATCGAAAATAATAATAATACAGATTTAAATGAAAAAACTTTTGAACAGTTATTGTTGATTGCAGAAAGTAATGGTATTTCAATTGATAGAAAATATGAAAAGGAAGAAATAATTGAAAAGATATTAATTGTTGAACAAGTAAAAAGAAATCATATGATATCAAATGAAATTGCAAACAATATAAATTCATTCAATAAAACAAATATAGCTTTCAAAATTACACAATCAATAGATGAAGGTGAATGGTCATTTTGGAGAATATTTAGAAATAAATTCATATTTAGAAGAATAATGTCATTTTTAGATAGTCATATATCAACATCATACGATTCAATCACAGCAGTACATTTAATGATTAAAAATAAACAATTCAATTATCTTAAAGATAAAATAATTAGAAATCAATATTTAAAATTCAGTCCTCATAATGGTATGATAAATAGAAATGTTCCTGATAATATTGGTGATATATTTCAAAATTTCAGAAATGATGAAAATGATGTATTGTTTTATAAACAGTTATTCAAGTATTATAATAAGCATATATTGGAATTCAATAGTACTGAAGTTTATAAAAGAACTGATAAAAGAATTGACCAAGGTGCTCATCCACAAGATGGTGTTATTAAAAATGATAGAGAGAAATTGGTTAATAAAATAATTGGCAAAAGAAATTTAGTTGCTCTAAAAGTAATGGTTGAGGAATACAATTACATTCCAACAAAATCAAATTTACAATATGCAATTTCAACTGGTTCTTTAAAAATATTGAAATTTATATTGGATCCAATTTACAATTTACAAGTTAATATTCACCAATTTGAATTTACAATTAAAGATCAAATTCAATTTAAAAATTGTATTAAAAGTTTCAATTTTTTGCACAATCAAAATTTATTGAAATCCAATTATATTTTACCATTCATCCTCAAAAACAATAGTTTTGTAAATCCATCAATTTCATTGGAAACATTGATAATAATTGTTAAATTAATATTAGAGCCATTTAAAGAAGTTGATGTTGGTACCAAAATCATTAACCAAAATGATATTGAATCATTTTTAAATCAAATAACTAAATCACAATTAAAATCAACATTGGATGAAAAAGAAAATAATAAATTATATTCATCAACCATTCAAGAAATGTTATATGCTTATTATAGGTTCATTCATACATGTAGTGGTAGTGTTGAAAATAGTAATCTTCGCGATACTATAGTTAATTCAATTGATGAATTTTATTTAGATTTCAAATTATCATTTCAAAAAGCAAATCCATTAATTATAAATTCAATTTTCAGATCAACTGGTCCACAAATTGATTTATATGCAACATTGTTAACTGTAAAAATTAAAGAAATCATTTTTAATGAATTTGAAAAATCAAAATCAAATGATGGTAACCTCACATCACCAGAATTTACATTTTCAAATTGTACAAGTAAAGAAGACCAATTAGAATTTATAAATTTAATTATTGGTAAATTAAAAAAATCAAAATTAACATTGTTGAATGATTCACCTAAAATACCAGTTACTGCAATACTATTCTTTTATTTAATTATAAATTATGATGATTTAGAATTAATTGAATATGTTGCATCGGAATTAAGTGTTAAATTAGATATGGAAATTACATTTTACCAAAACTTTCCAAATTATGGTGGTCTTGTACATTATGAAATTACACGTTTTATAAAATCAACTTCTACATTGGACTGGTTATACATTAATTTTAAACATCATTTTGGTAAATCTTGTTGGTTATATTTCAAAAGTTTACGATTATTAAAACATTATCAATCATTGGTAACTTTTAGTGGTGGTGATACAGTATTGGTAGTTTCGTTCCCTGTCAAAACAAAATTGGATAACTGTTCAAAAGAAATCATTGATTATATCGTTGATTGTGGTCCATCAATATTTGAATTTAATAAAATAACAGTTTATGCAATTATTGATCAATATTACAATGATTATGGATATATGGTTAAATATAAAATGTTTAAAATTGCATACTTATCATATGGTTTCTCAAGTCCTACCTCTGACTCTAATAATACATTATATCAATCTTTTATATTATTGAAAGAAAGTTTTGGTTTCATTAAATTTGTAAATTGGTTATACGAAAATTACAATCATAGATTTGAAATAGATGATGGCAGTAGTGGTAGTAGTTTAAGTGGTGATGATATGAAATTCTTTGATATTAAAACACGTTTAGATAATATTTTATTCAATATTTCAAGATATACATTAATTAGTTTGGCAACAATTACTTTATCAACAACATCATTTGAGAAAGAAAATATTAAAATGTTAGATTGGTTATTAAATTTAATATTTAATCAAATTGAAACCACCACTCCAGCACATCCATTAATATCCTATTTTACAAGAAATAGTCATTTCGGTCTTATTGAAATGCTTTTCTCAATTGTCAAAAATGGTAATTTAAAATCATTGGAATTTGTATTTCAAAAGTATAATTTTATATTATTAAAAAAATCAAATACAAATAATGGTTTATTTGATCACAAAAAGTTAAACAACCTATTACTATTATCATTAAATTATGATCATATAGAACAATCTGAATTTTTATTCTATTTATTCACAATTTCAAAAGATGAATTTTATTCAAATGCTGGTCCATTATCTACAATTTATTTTAAATCTAAATTTAAATAAATAAAATAAATAAATAAACAATGTTATTTTTAAATTACTTTTTATTATTGTTTTTGTTTAAATGAATTTTTCCAAAACAACGAAATCTACATCATTCTTTCTATATGTTGTATTTGTTGCAATAAAGTTAAAGTTTTTAATATAATAGTTTACTTTGTGAGATCTTGCATTACACCATACTCTATTACAATTTGATTTCTTTGCAACATTTTCAATAAAGTGATTTATCATTAATGAACCATACCCTTTATTTTGATATTGTGATTGAGTGCCTAAATAACGAAATTGTAATTCTTTACCAGAGTTTGTAAAATTAATTGATACTATTGATAATGGTAAACCATTTTGTTCATTTGACAATGATGATTTTTCATACAACCCTAAATGTTGAGTTGTATCTATTAAATCTGTGTCTATTGTAAAAAATTCCCTACTTTGATCCTGTGGTCCAAATATTAAACATCTCATCTTTAATATTAGTTCATAGTCAACTTCTTTAATTTCTAAATATTCTTTGTTATCTTTAATTGCTATCATTTTAATATATTGATTTGTTTAACTTTATTTAAATGAAAAAAAAAAATCAAAAAAAAATCATTTAATTTTTCTTTAAAAAAACTTCTTTTGATTTTTAAAAATGTCACAGGATACCACTAACGACCGAGATTAACAGGTAAAAGTAATTAAAACTTTATATCTTTCTATAGAAACTTCTTGTGATTTTATTATTACCAAAATTGAAGTAATTGTTGGATATCAGATGACTCTACTACCAAATTTTATAATTACCATCTTCAAATTTGAATAACTGCTTGAGGATGTAAAACTAGCTCTGTTCATGTTTTAAATCAATCCCAATACACAAAATCAATATAAAATTTAACACAAAATTTCATTATTTTCAATTTTTTTACTTTTTTTTTATATTAAATTTTGTGCCATGTACTTTTGTTGATTTAATCATTTTTTTAAATAAATTTTGGATGTATAAATAGATTTTAAATAAAATTTAGAATCGAATGGTATATTTTATACATTTAAATTATTTTTTTTTGATTTATTTTTTATTTAATATTGCGGATTTGAATTTTTTTATTTTTTTTTTTTTATTTTCAATTTTTTTTTTTAATCTCATTTTTAATTTCAGTATCATTGCATATTAATATATATATATAAATAAACAAAATGAGTAAATTAAATATTGATCAAGTTAAAGAATTTTGTAAAAAAGAATGGGATGAATCAATTATTCCAACACTTTCAAAATATATTGAAATTCCAAATCAATCACCTTTATACGATAGTGAATGGGCTACCAATGGATACACAGAAGAAGCTATTGTATTATTAGAAAAATGGGTATTGGCACAAGGTGTTAAAGGAATGAAATGTGAAATTAAAAGAATTGAAGGTTTAACTCCAATCATTTTCATTGCAATTGATGCAACTAAAACTGAAAATGTAAATACCGTTTTACTCTATGGTCATATGGATAAACAACCACCATTAACTGAACAATGGAGAGAAGGTTTACATCCACATAAAGCAATTATTCAAGATGGTAAATTATATGGTCGTGGTGGTGCTGATGATGGTTATTCAACATTTGCATCTGTTGCAGCAATTAAAGCATTACAACAACAAAACATTCCACATGATAGATACGTTGTACTCATTGAAGGTTCAGAAGAATCTGGTTCAATTCATTTACCACAATACGTTGCACAATTAAAAACAGAAATTGGTGAACCATCCCTTGTTGTTTGTTTAGATAGTGGTTGTGGTAATTACGATCAATTATGGATGACTTCATCACTTCGTGGTGTTTTAACTGGTGATCTTACTGTTAAAGTATTGGATGAAGCATGTCATTCAGGTAGTGCATCTGGTATTGTTCCATCATCATTCCGTATTATTCGTCAAATTTTAGATCGTGTTGAAAATCAATTAACCGGTGAAGTCGATAGCAGATTACACGTTGAAATTCCAGCTCATCGTATTGATCAAATTAATAAATGTGCTGAAATTCTTGGTGCAACAATCTATGATGAATTTGCATGGCATAAAAATACACAACCAGTCACAAAAGATTTAGCTCAATTGATGATCAACAAAACTTGGAAACCAACAGTTTGTATCACTGGTGCTGATAATATTCCACATACTTCAAACGCTGGTAATGTAATGAGAACTCATACTACACTCAAAGTTTCAGTACGTCTTCCACCAACTCTTTTACCATCTGTTGCTGCAACAACATTAAAAGAAATTTTTGAATCCAACCCACCATACGGTGCTGAAGTTACATTCAAAATGGATAAATGTGCTCAAGGTTGGAATGCACCACAAACTGCTCCATGGTTAGAAAAAGCTTTGGGTGAAGCTTCACAATTATTCTATAATGCTCCACACGCTTATATGGGTGAAGGTGGTTCAATTCCATTTATTTTTATGGTTGCATCTGCTTTTCCAAAAGCTCAATTCATTATCACTGGTTTACTTGGCCCAGCTTCAAACGCTCATGGTCCAAATGAATTTTTAGAAATTGAATTTGCTAAAAAATTATTAGGAAGTGTTATTTACGTTTTAGAAGCACAAGCAAATAATTAAATAAATATTTTTAATTGTTACCAATATTATTGTTTATAATATATTATATTTAACCATTTTATAAGTCCAGTTGTATGTTCAAATATATCTTTATATAAATGAATTTTTCTTTGAAAAACAACTTTTTGTTGAATTTTGAATTTTTTTTTGGTATTGCACTTTTTTTTTATTATTTCTTTATTGTAGTAAATCAACCATGTTGACAAGAAAAAGTAAAAGAGAAAATTCAGATTTTGAATTGTCAGATTATGATATCAGATTCTCTGATAGTTATAGTGAACCAGAAGCAGTACAAAAGAAAACTATATACAAAAAGCAAAAACAAGATGAAAGTACCACAACAACAATTAGTGGTGAAATCAAATTTGAAGAAAGTGAACTAGAAACAATGAAAGCAAATGAATTAAAAGATATAGCAAAATCATTAGGTGTTAGTGGAATATATACAATGGGTAGAAAAACAATTATAAATAAAATTATAACAATAACAGAGAGAAACAAAGAATTACAAACTAAACAAAAACAACAAGAAGAATCTGATAAAAATATAAATTCATTTAATAAAGGTGTAATCAAATTGAATGTTACCGAAGAAATTGATCACAATGAATGGTTATTTTGGAGAATATTTAGAAATAAATTCATATTCAGAAGAATAATGTCATTTATGGAATTACATTTATCACCATCATATAATGCAATTATATCTGTTGAAAAGATGATTGATTCCAATAGAATTAGTCTATTAAAAGAAAAAGTAATCAAAAATCAGTATCTTACATTTGGTTATCATTCAGTTCACAAAATGTTTAAATTAATCAAAACCAATGATAATCAAAATCAAATGTTTTACAAAGAGTTGTTCAAGTATTATAAAGATTTTATCACTATTGATGAAATATTTATAAATGAAATTATCAAATGTAGATGTTTGGTTGCATTAATTGTCCTGACAAGAGATTTCAATTTTAAACCAACTCAAAGTAATTTCCAATTGCAATTAGTCATGGCGCAAAAAAGTTTTTACAATTATTTTTACAACCACAATTTGGAATTATTAGTGTAAATAGAAACATTGAACTTCTTGATAATAAAGATCATTGTTCACCTTCTTCATTAAAAAGTTTGTATTGGTTCAAATCAAAATCAATTGGTTTACAAGCAAATGAATTTACAGATTTTCAACATATTTTATTAAAGTATATTAAATGGTGTGGTAATAAAATAAATGAAACATTATCAGTAAAATTATTGTTAACAATTTATAAAATGGTACCAAATCCATCAACATTTAGTAAAGATGAAATTGAAGCATTTTCAAATTCATTAACAAAACAACAAATGAAATTACCAGTATCAAATATAATGTATTACAGAAATGAAATTTTGGGTAAATTATATCAAATGATATTTGATTATGGAGAATTAAAGAAACCATCATTTTACTATCTATATTTCCAACCAAATGGAAATAAATATGATTATGATAGTAGTGATTTATCTGGACATATTCATAGTTTTGATATATCATTGCAAATGGATGATGCATCACACTATATAAATTTTGAAAACCAAAATACTCAATTGAAATTATCATTTCAATTTGCAAATTTTAAAATATTTTCAAATTGGTCTAGATCAACAGAAGCCAATGTTCCAAATTTTATGTTTAAATGTAATTCATCATTCACGAATACTATAGATTGTTCAAATTTAATATTTTCACATTGTCAAGATAAAGAAAAACAACTTGAATTTACAAATTTAATAATTGACCAAATTAAATCAAGTTACATCAATAATCAAATAGGATTGAATGCTATGAAAAAAACATTGTTTTTTTATTTGGTTATTGCAAGTGATAATTTAGAACTAATTAAACATGTTGCAGTGGAATTTGGTGAAGGAATAGTTATTAATGAAATTGGGTTTATAATCTCTCATTTTATCAAATCAATAGATGTTTTAAATTATTTATTTGAAAATTTTATATCCCTTTTTAAATCTGATGCAGCACCATTCCATTTTAGAAATCAAGAATTGTTTCAACATTTTGAAGCGTTATATATTGCAAAATATACAAATGGTGATGGTTGTATTATAGATGGTAACTGTTTAGTAATGGGTAATAATTTTGCTTCGAGTCACTTTTCAAATAACAAATATTTTAATTTTGATTTATTCAAAACAATAATTGAAAGAGGTCCTGTTAATTCAATTTATTCAATTCCTATACCAAGAATTTTTCAAATGATAGAGAATGAATGCCCAGTATCTGGTGAAATAAAATTGGATTTGTTTAAAATTGCATTTATAAATTATAGACCTGAAATATCACAATTAATATCAAGTGTTAGATACTTGCCAATATCATTAGATTTTAAAAGGTTTTTACAATGGTGCTATTTTAAAATTGGATCTCATGAAATTCAATCAATGCAAAATCAATATTACCTATGGTTATTATTTCAAATTGGTAAATATGAAGAAATTTTTAAAAATAATGATAAAGTTGATACTCTTGGTTTGAAATTTGTAATCACTGAAAACCTAGATGTTTTCAATGTGAATTTCTTTGATCATTTATTACCATTTCTTGAATCAAATATTCATAATATTGATCCAAAAACTATATTGTACTCAATTTTTAATTTACTTGGCCGTGCTTCAAAAGAAGGTAGATTACAAACATTTGAATATGTATTTCAAAAATATATTTGGATAATTAAAAGAAAAGTTATAACAGGAAAAGATGGCCGTTCAAGAAGTTTAAATTTGGCAAATAAACATATAAAAACATTAATATATAATTCATTACATAATGGTCATATCTATTTATCACAATTTTTATTTGGTTATTCATCTGCTTCAAAAAAAGATTTCCGTTATAATAATCCAATTTCAAAACAATACTTTGCTAACAACAAATAAATCCAGATAATTAAAAAAAACAACAAAATTATTTTACATATGTTATCGATCGATTTTTATTATTATTATTTACCACTTATCTACTTGGAGTTGGTGAAAATATATTGAATGAATTAATATTGTTATTTTTTGGATCTAATTTAGGGGTTGTTGGTTTTTCTAAAATTGGCGAGGATAAAATACCAATTGTTAATTTCTCTAATTTTGATGGTATTGTAGTTGGATCAACATTATTATCTGTGTTTGATGTAGATTCATGAATTCTTATGAATTCCTCTTGAAAGTTTTCAATATTTCTTCTTGATTTTCTATATGCTATATGAATTGAATGATTTATAATTATAAAACCAAGTGTACTTAAACCAATACCAGCATAAATTATATTATCTTTTGTATTTACAAAACCCATTATAAACATACAAACTGTTGAAATTACTGTTAGGAAACCTAATAACCCATATGCAATATTCCATCTTGTAAAATTCTTTAATAATGTTTCATTTTGTATGCTTAGTCTAATCTCTTGAATTCTTTCATCTCTTAATCTTTGTGCTTCTGTTATTTCTGCTTCTTCTTCTGTTTCACCTTCTTCTACAATTGTTGCTTGACCATCTAAATCTTGTGGTGTTTCTATTGTTGTAGTATTTAATGAGGATACCAATGTATCCATTTCAATTGTATGCTGTAGTTGACTTTGATTTTTAATAATGTTACCACTACCTTCACTTATTATTAATGGTGACACATTTCTATTTATTGTTGCACAACTATTATTATTATTGTCTTGATTTATTATATTATTTACATTTGAATTTATTACATTATTATTAATTTCAATTATACTATTTTGAACATCTTTTAACTCGTTTATTGTGCTATTGTTATTATCAGGGGTGGTGGATTTATTATTATTGTAATATTGTTGTTCAATTGAATTTAATATTTCTCTTGCTTGTTGAATTTGTGATAATATACATGGACTGTTATGTTGTGATTTTGAATAATAATAATGATTATCTCTTGAAATAGGAGATGGTGGTAAACTTTTTGAATTATTTATTAATTGACCAATTTGTTGTGGTTGTAAATGAATTTGTGATGTCATTTTTAATGTTTTACTATTTTGCTATTAATACTATAAAACTATTTTATATATGTACATATACAATATCTACAATAGAAAAAACTAATTTACAATAATACAATGTATTTATTTTTTTGTTGTTGTATGGGTGTGGTGTTTTTATATTTTATTTTTTTAAATATTTACAAATAAATTAAATTTTATTTTTCAATCACTATAAATTATTTAAAATAAACAAATAATAATGGGTGATTTGATAAAAATAATGATTATTTTTTCTATATTGTGTGGGTGTGGTTTATTTGTGTGAATAATTCTTGATAAAAATTAAAATACCTTATATTATCTATTGCTTCCTTTTTTAATAATATCTATAGTTTTCGTTTTGGAAGTTGTGTTGATAAAATTATGGAGGTATGTTTTTTTATAATAAAGTGTGTGAGATAAAAAAAATATCGATATATTTGTATAAATGTAATAGTTATAGTGTGTGTTATAAAAAATCAAAACAGTCCAATGAAAAATTTATTATTTATTTTTTTCAATACCCCCATTTAAAATTTTTACTATATTTGGGTTTAAATATTTTATGGTAAAATAATTTATATGTATAAATTAATAAATAACATTATAATTTAAATAAAAAATGATAATTGTTTTTGTTAAAATGAAATAATCATATTTTCATTCATTTATTATAATATATTAATGCTTTTAAAATATGCAGGGGTTATTATTTTCATAAGTTTATATAACGCGCAGATTGTTTATAAACAAATATAAGCTTTTATTTAAAATATTTCATTTTTTTTCTATAGTTTGTTTGGTGAGTATATAAAAATGAACAAACTCATATGATAAATTATCAAAATAAATAATACAAACAACTAGACCACCACACTCCAAAAAAAACACAACTATTTTCTATTAATACCATTTTTTTTCTGCTTTGTATGTGTGTTTTGTTTTTTTTATTATTTTTTTTATTTACCTATCCACGTCTCATTTTATAAAACTATAATATTATATTTTTTTTATTATATCATTTTTAATACAATAAAATAAATAAATAAAAATATTTGAAAGAAATATATATATAAATAAAATGGATATTAAAAATAAAGAAAAAAGAAGTTTATTTTCAAAGATGGTTGGTTCATCAAAAACAATAAATAAAGCAACTTCATCGTCTTCATTATCTGCATTATTACAACAATCTGGATTGTCACCTATAAATGAAAATGAATTAATTAATAATAATAATATAAATAATAATTTAATTGACAACTCAAGTGAAATAAATTGTTGCGATACTAGTAGTAATACAAGTAATGTAACATGTACAACATCAACTTCAACAGTTAATGCATTGGATCCCGAATGTTTAAAATCTTGTTTTATTCAAGTTAAAGATTTAATAGATCATGTAGTGATTGAAAAAACAAATATACAATTAACTAGTGAATTATTAGCATTTAGGTATTTAATTGAAAAATTCAATGTATTAATTAAATTGGTTCCTACTGATCCCGAAAATAATGATCAAAAAACAATTGATCAACAAGCCGAAATTTCGAAAAAGATTAAATTAATTTCAAATGATTTAAAAAATAAGATTGAAAATTTAAATAAAGTTTAATAATCATCATACCATGTTATTATTATTTGGAATTATATATTT
>JABXES010008102.1:0-15813 GCA_013375695.1 Dictyostelium brefeldianum | reverse complement strand
TTATATCTAAATATTTTTTTAGATTTATTATTTCTAATTTTTAAAAATAATTCTTTTTTTTTATTTATTTTTAAAAAACTATAAAACAAGATAAAATTTTGTTTTTATAAAGTTATTATCAATAATTTAACACATACACAAACAAATATACAAATTTAGAAATAATAATAAGTGTAAGTATAAATAAACTTCATAAATAAACACACACATACACACTCATACACGCACGAATATTTATGTGAACACTCCAATGATTTTTTTTATTTTTTTTTTTATTATTTGAATGTACCTGCATACAACACTCAATATTATAATAATTTTTAAAAAAAGAATATAGTTTGTTGTAACATTATCTCATAATAAAATAGTATAATAATAGGTGATCAGCTATTGCTAATTTAAATTTCAATTTCATTATTTTAAAATTTACTCCATATTACGCTTTACACTACTGTGTTTATTATTGTAATCTATTAATTCAAATAACAAATAATAAATAAAAATATCTAAAAAAAATAAATTAATATAAATTACTAACATTGTTTTTTTTTTTTTTTCATTATTAAACAACAAACACACATTCAAAAACAACTATAGTTTTTTAAAATTATCAATTTCAATAACAAACAATAAATAATAACAGAATGAATACATCAAGAAATATATTATTAATTAATAACATGAGACATCAAGTTATTAAAAGAAATATATCAAATTTCACTATGGCCTCCTTCTCACAAACTAAAGGTAACTATAGTATCATATCATATCATATCATATCATATCATATCATATCATATCATATCATATCATATCATATTATATATATAATTATTATACTGATATATATTTCTTTATTCAACTATCTTAGGTAAAGACGGTAAACTATATACAATTCCACCAAAGAAATGGGAAGAAGGTATTTCAACACCAAGTGAATCAATTGTTAAAGCTGAACAATCACCAAACGTACCAATTGACGAATTACAAAGATTATCAGTTGCTAAATTTGGTTCGTCGACATCAACACATCATATGAATAAAGGTCATAAATATACAAACCCAAATAAAATGAATTAGGTTATATAAATACAAAAAACAAACAAACAAATATGTGTTGCCAAATTAATAATAATAACAATATCACAATAACATCATAAGCAATAACACAATACAACACATTGTAAATAGAGAAAATAAAAACAAAAAACAAACAAAAATAACAAATAAAAAATTGATAACTTTAATTTAAATAAAAACAAAAACAAACCAAACTATATTTTTATTAAGTATTTTCACATAAATTGTTGTGTGCGTGTGTTTGTGTTTTAGTTTTTCTGCTGTGCAATTTTTGACATTTTATTTAATATTACAAATTTTATAATAATGAACAAAAAGGTGTGTAATTTTATTTTATTTTTAACAGATATTTAGATATCGAAAATTTTAAAATTTATGCTTGCCATATATATATAATTAGCATCCACATTTTTTATCAAATAAAATTCATACCATTTTATCATAAAAAATAATTATTAAAAACCTGAGATCACTTACAAAATAGTAAATTTCTTTTTTATTTTTATTATAACGATATCGAAAAACATAAAATTTAAACTTTTCATTATTTTAGATACATTATTATAAAATGTAATAAATGATATGTTTAACACATACAGCTTTCGAATATAAAAGGAAACAATTTAATTATTTAGAATTAAAAACACCAAACAAAACACACACAACACCATAAAAAGAAATGATTTCTAAAATAATAATAAAATTAATAATAATATTATTTATAATTTCAAATTTGTTAACATTTATAAATTCATATAAATTAGAAAGATTAAATGAAACTACCGATGAATGGGAATTAATTGAACATACTGAAAATGTATATAAACCAATTATAGTAGATAGAAGAGAGTTATTATATTTTAGAATTGAACGTCAAGGTAATACAGATACCACTTCATCAACAGAATCACTCTCAATTAAATTTGAAATAAAATCTAAAGATATTCAAGAATCATTTTATTTTTATGGTTTAAATAATGAAACTTCAATTAAAGTAAATGAAAAACATGATGATCATATGGACACAACTCCGATTAGAATTGAAAACTGTTTACATCCTTCTAAACCATTATACTTTACATTATCAATGTTTAATTATTTATGGGGCGGTGATCTTTTATTTACAATTGAAGAAAATGATTCAAACCTATGTATAAATTCGTTACAAACTGATAAATAAACACAGTTAATTAAATATATAAATAAACACATGTTAAATATCTAAAAAAGAAATGGTATTCAATTGGTAGTAGTTGTGTGTTATTTTTTTTTTTTTTTCAAATTTATGTTTTCCCAATAATTTTATTAAAACAAATAAATTCAATTGGTTTTGGCTGATAGGGTTTATACATGATATACATACAAAATATGATAATCAATTTGTTGAAGCATCAAAAGGTGTAGGGTTATGTTCAAGATTATGAAACAAACTGTTCACCAGCATGAAGAATGAAATAAAATCTATATCAAGGTATAATTTAATTTATTATTTCATGTATGTTATATAAAAAAATAAATATATACTAATGAAAGATTAATCGTACTTTTCAGATACAACATTTTTGCAGAAGTTATGTCTGGTGTATTATTTAGTTATCGCGTAATGCAATACCAGAAATTAACAACTATATAAAAAGAAAAGGATAAATAAATTATTTTACAATTTTGTTGGATGTAATATTAGAGAAGAAGCTTGCATTACGCGATAACTAAATATCTAAAAAATAATACTTTTTTTGAAATTTATCTTTTTTTATTTTTTTCTCCTCATTCTTTTTTATATTATATCACCTCTCTGGACAGACATATAACAAATAATGTATTGTACTACTGCATATAAAGATGAAAAGAAAGATGAAGATTTAGAATTTGAAAGAAGTCAAGCAACTTTTTCATCAGCTGAATTAAATTTAATTTTAAATGATAATGATTTAGAATTAGTTAAATTAAAGGTATGTTTATATATGAATATAGTATACTATCATTATTATGATACTAATACACAACACTATTGATACAGAATGAAATTAAATTATTTATTGAAAATGATTCAATTTTATCAAAACCACATGAAATTCATTTTTTATCAAGAGAAGAATCTTTCAAGAGAGGAATGTATGCATCATCAAAATTAAGAGAGATTAGGAAAAGATATGGTGAAATTGGAACACATACTTATTTTAATTCATTATTTGAAGAGACACCATTTATGATTACAGATATTGTATTTGCAAGTGCATTTAAATCTTTGGCAAGTGAAAAACAAATGAAAGAGATATTTCCAAAATTTGAAAATTATGAATGGTTAGGTAGTTATTCACAAACTGAAATGGGACATGGTTCAAATGTACAAGGTATTGAAACTACTGCAACTTATATTCATGCAACTGGTCAATTTGAATTGAATTCACCAACATTGACATCAACTAAATTTTGGATTGGTGGATTAGGTAAACTTGCAACACATACAATTGTATTTGCACAATTATTGGTTGGTGAAAAGAATTATGGACCACATCCATTTTTTGTTCAAGTTAGATCATTGGTTGATCATAAACCGTTACCTGGTATTATTGTTGGTGATATTGGTCCAAAATATGGATTTAATCATATTGATAATGGGTTCCTTAGATTGGATAAAGTTAGAATATCACGTGATGATATGTTAACTCGTTTCTTTAGAGTTAATGAAAATGGTGAATATGAAAAACCAAAACATCCAAGATTAATATACGCTGGTATGGTTGGTGTTAGATCATCAGTAATTGAAAATGCATTTGTTTGTTTATCACGTGCTACAACAATTGCAACTCGTTATTCATTAATTAGAAAACAATTCAAGTCATCCACTGGTACTGATGGTGAAAGTAAAATATTAAATTATTCAAATCAAATGAATCAAATTGTACCAACTATTGCAACTACATTTGCATACTTTTTCACTGGTAAAAGATTCTCTGCTGAATTTAATCATATGATTAGTCAAGTTAAACAATTTCAAGATACTACATTACTAGCTGAACTTCATTCAAATTCAAGTGGTCTTAAAAGTTTAATGTCTACCGATGCAACAGAAGGTATTGAAAAATGTTTAATTTCATGTGGTGGTCATGGGTATTCACAATTTAGTGGGTTACCTTCATTACTCGCTTCATATTCTCATATTAAAATTGCAGAAGGTCATAGTTTAGTATTACCACAACAAACTACTCGTTACCTATTATCAATTCTTGGTAAAATTTCAACAGGTGAATTTGAAGGCAAACCAATTGGTAACTCTGTTGAATATATTAAAGTAGAATTTGAAGGGTCAAATGGTGAATCAATTACACAATACTTGAAAGAGAAAGGATTAAATTCAATATTACATCCAGACTCACTCCTACAACTATTCAAACATCGTTCATACAATTTATTAAAGAATCTTGCAAATTCAATTCAAGAACAACAAGCAGCTGGTAGTGGTGAAGAGGGAGTGTCACCTAACATGTCACAAATATGGAGTGATTTACATATAGAAATTAATCATTGTTCAAAAGCACATTGTCAATTATACATTGTACAATCATTTTATGATCAAATTTTAAAGTTATCTTCAAATGGTAGTACATCAACAGAGGTTATTAATGTATTAATTCAATTATTTCAAACATTTGCAATTTATAATTTAAATTGTAACCTAGTGGATTTTGTTCAAGATCAGTATGTTGAATTATCACAAATTGATTATCTTAAAAAAAGCCTAGTTACACTATACAAACAATTACGTCCAAATTTATTAGCACTTGTAGATTCATTCGATTTATCAAATTCAACACTCGGCTCTGCACTTGGTATGTACAATGGTAAAGTTTATGAAACAATTTATAAATGGTCTTCAACACAACCATTCAATCTAACTTCAAAACCATTAGGTTTCGATGAACATGTTAAACCATTAATAAATAGTAAATTATAAATAAAACTACGTCTATCGTGTGTTTCAATGTCACATGACATAAGACAAAACGAAAGAACAGATAAAAAAAAAAAAAAAAAAAAAAAAAAAAAAAAATTTTAATTTTTTTTTTTTTTTTTTTTAAAATTTTTTTTTTTTTTTTTTTTTTTTTTATCAACACAAAAAAATAAATTAAAAGCATAAAATGATAACTAGTTATATTTCATTTTTAATCTTAAACGTGAAGTTATCTCTAATGGAATAAATGAATTAAAAATAAATAAATAAAAAATTAAAAAATTACATAAAAATATTTTTATTTTTATATTACCGATTAAAATTTTTTGATTTTTTGATTTTTCCCATTCAATACAATCATAGAACAATGAAATCACTTTATTTCTTTTTATCTGTTATAATTTTAATATTGGTTATAAATGTTTGTTGTAGTAATTCACAAGAAATTAAAGTTAGTCCATTCTTTAAAAATGATTTAAAATATGATCCAATTCCAGAACATATCGAATTAGATTCAGAGTAAGATAAAATTTAAATATATGTGAATGAACAAAGCAAATTGGTAAAAAATAATTAAATATTAATTACCATTATTATTATAATTTACAATAGATCAGATGCAGGTGAAGCATTATTTTTATCAAAATATTTGGATGATCATAAAACCGGTAAACAAAAATCATGTGTTGATATTGGTTCACCATTTCAATCATGTGATAAATTGGATTTGATTGGAACTGATTTAAGAAACACATCTGATTTCTTTACATTTTCAGGTTTTTTCACAGTAAATGAAACATACAACAGTAATTTATTTTATTGGTTTTTAGAATCTCAAGATGGAAATAAAGATGCACCATTAGTTATTTTCCTTCAAGGTGGACCAGGTGGTTCTTCATTATTTTCTTTATTTGTTGAAACAGGTCCATACGCATTATTGAATAATTTAACATTGGTACCAAGAAACATTACTTGGAATTCTCAATTTGCAATGCTATATATTGATAATCCAATTGGTACTGGTTTCTCATTCACTGATAGTCAAGATGGTTATTCAAATACTGAAGATGAAATTGCTTCAAATTTATACAGTCTTCTACAACAATTTTATAAAGTTTATCCAGAATATGCCTCAAATGAATTATATATTACTGGTGAAGTATGTAACTAGTTATATTATCACAATATTGTTATTTAATTTGATCAATGTTTAACACGTTACATTATTTTTAGTCATATGCAGGTAAATATATTCCAGCGTTTTCATATGAAATTGTTCAACAAAATCTCAATCCATCAAATCCCAATGTCAATCTTAAAGGTATGGCTATTGGTGATGGTTTATGTGATCCAATTACTCAAGTTACTCAATACGCAAATCTTGCCTTCTATACTGGTCTTGCTGATTTATCACAACAAGATGTAATGTTTGATTATCAAAATAAAATTGTTGAAGCAATTAATCAAGAAGATTGGATAGTTGCAAATAATTTATTCACTGATTTAATTAATGGTACGTTACACAATTGTAGTATTTTTGCTATTAATTTCACTTATACTTATT
Source organism: Dictyostelium brefeldianum (assembly GCA_013375695.1). NCBI lineage: Eukaryota > Evosea > Eumycetozoa > Dictyosteliales > Dictyosteliaceae > Dictyostelium > Dictyostelium brefeldianum. The sequence continues at coordinate 9,214 of JABXES010008102.1, read as the reverse complement.
ACTTTCCATATTTTTACAACAACAGGTCCACCGGATTATTTCTTTAATATTACAGGTAATGCAGATTATTATGATATTCGTAAAACTGTTGAACCATCATATGGAGGTGATTTCTCAACATATGTTAATCAATCAAGTATTCGTGCATTATTACATGTTGGTAATAACTATTTCCAAAATAATAACGATGTTTACATTCATTTAGAAGCTGATATTCCAAAATCAGTCAAACATTTGTTCCCAACATTATTAGATTCAATTAAAGTAATGTTATACAATGGTCAATTTGATTTCATTGTTGGACCAAGTTTAACAGAAACTTTCATTCGTACAATTGAATGGGAAGGTATTCCAGAATATATGAATTCAGATAGAGTAATTTGGAAAATACCTTCAGATAACGTTAATGTTGCTGGTTATGTTCGTCAATATCAATCATTCACTCAGATTGTAGTCCGTGATGCGGGACATATATTACCAGCTGATCAACCTGCAAGAGCCTACGATATGATCAGTAGATTCATTAACAATCTACCATTCCCAACTGGTACATCCTCCTCTTCTTTTTCATAAAAAAATTAAATTAAAAAATAAAATTTGTGCACTAGTTGATCAACAAGTCGTCTTTGATATGATTTAGATTCATTAACAATCTCCATATTGTTGTTGGTTCACTACCATCATCCTTTTTAAAAATAAAATTTGTATTTGATCATCACACAAAATTGGAAAATACCTTCTGATAACGTAAATGTTGCAGGTTATGTTCGTCAATATCGATCATTCACTCAGATTGTAGTCCGTGACACTGGTCATATTTGCCAGCCGACCAACCTGCGAGAGCCTACGATAACAATCTACCATTCCCAACATCCTCTTTTTTTTGATCAAAAAAAAATAAAGTTGATCATCACATAAAATTAAAAATAGATTAATTAATTAATTAAAAAACCATTGATATCATCAATTTTACACATAAACTGAAATGAAGTTTCACAGTATCGCGTAAAAATATATTTTTTTTTTTTTTAAAATTTTTTTAAAATTAATTTTTTTTTTTTTTTTTTTTTTAACATCAAGCATATTTTTTTAAAATATAAATTTTATATATATTTGCGTGTAGCAGCATAATAGCATAGAAACTATATAACAATATAAAACAACACGATGATGAATCAACTCGAGCAAGAAAAAATCAAAATTGAAAAAGATTCAATGAAAATTTTAAGAGAATTAGCAGAAAAAAAAAAAGAAGAAGGTCTTCGTGTTGTTTTTATAGGACCACCAGGATCTGGTAAAGGGACTCAAGCACCATTAATTAAAGAAGATTATTGTTTATGTCATCTTTCAACTGGTGATATGTTAAGAGCTGCAATTGAACAAGGTACTGAAACTGGTAAACAAGCAAAAGTTATCATGGATAGAGGTGAACTCGTCCCTGATGAAGTCATGGTTGAAATGATCAAAGAAAATATTCAAACCCCTGAATGTAAAAAAGGTTTCATTCTTGATGGTTTCCCAAGAACTGGTATGTAGTTTTTAATTGATCAAAATACATTTAATATCTCATATATTAATATTAACATCACACGAAAAATTATCATACAGTACCACAAGCTCAAAAAGTATTGTATTATTATAACTATCATCACCATTATATAGGATATTATGTTGTTTTAGGTTGTTTATTTGTATATTAATCAAATGTATATATATGTAAAAATTATAGCTCGATAAAATGTTATTAGAAGATAATAAAAAGATTGACCACGTTTTAGATTTTTCAATTGATGATTCATTATTAGTTAGACGTATCACTGGAAGACTTGTTCATCTTTCAAGTGGTAGAAGTTATCATAGAGAATTCTTCCCACCAAAAAAAGAAATGACTGATGATGTAAGTAGTGACAATAGTAGTAGTAATAATCACATTAATGGTGGTATATTAATAGTAAAATGTGTGTATATATATAGGTTACTGGTGAACCATTAATTCAAAGATCAGATGATACTGAAGAAGTTTTAAAGAAAAGATTAGAATCATTTCATAAAAACACAACACCAGTTCTTGGATATTATCAAAATAAAGGAATTTTATCAACAATTGATGCATCACAATCAGCATCATTTGTTTCACATACAATTAAATCAATCTTCCTCAGTTCTCTTCACTTCCCACACAACTCTTTAATTTTCAAAAATTTCCAACAAAAACTTTCAATTACACCACATATTCATTTAATTGATACCCCAGTTGCTGGTGAATCAATTTAAAATTATTATCAATAATAATAATAACTCAACACAAACACAACCAATATACATACACATACACACCAAAAACAATACTTTTTTTTAAAAATTTTAGAAACAACACCAAACAACAACAACAACCAATAATAATAAACCATACGATCAAATTTTTTTTGTGAACATGTATAAAAAAAATAATTAATAAAATTAAGCGCTTAATTTTAATGAAAAAATAAAATCATCACACCATATGTGTTTGTTTGTGTTGAGTTATTATTATTACAACATACTAACTTTTTTATTTGATTGTATTGGTTAGTACCTTATTAACGTGTTTCAAAATTAGATGTCGGTTAATCATCATAATTAATTTTTAAAAATCTCACAAATTTTATTTTTTTTTTTTTTTCTTCTCAATTTTTTTTTGCATTGCTTAATTTTTTATTTTTATTTATTTTTTGAAAATTTCCACTAACACAATTGTTTTTTTTTATTATTTGATTATCGTTTTAAAATATACATCAGTGCGTTGATTGGAAATAAAAAATTCCAATCACAAAGTGATGATAGTGACAATATAATATTTAAATATACCTTTTTTTATTTTTTTTTTTTTAAAAGAGAAAAAAAAAACACATTAAAATCATACATACACTCATACATAACTATCTCAAATATAAATTCACTTAAAATATATAAACATATCAATAAATTACATCCAAACAAAAGAAATATACAATCATACACAAATTTAAATATCAAGAAATTAGTTTTTTTTTTACAACGCATTATTTTAAAAATCATACACACTCACACAAATAATAAACTATGGCACATAATAGTAATAATAAATATCAATATTCAATTGATAGTTGGAAAAGTTTAGATTATTTTAAAATATTTGAACTTAATCAAGATCCTTTATTCATTCATTTAATGCAATCATTATATTCAATTCAACAAATAAATAAAGATATAATAAATAATATTGGTAATGGCAATGGTAGTAACAATGGTTATAATGATTCAATATATCATTCAAAGAATTCAGAAGAATCTTCGTTAAATGATAAAATAAATTGTTATATTGATGAAAGATTAAAAAGAATAAACAATAATAATGGTAATGGTAATGGTGTAGATGTAGCAGATTTAAAGAATAAAAATAATAATTTAGAAGAAGCATATGTAAATTTAATTGATCCTTGGAAAAGAAATTATCTATGGATTAATGGTACTACTAAAAAAGATCAAATGAAATCAACACCACCAATACCAACTTCATCATCAATTAGTAATAATAATCATCATACATGTAATATAGTGACTACAGGTAACTCAAATTTATTACCATCTACAAATGAACAACATCAAGTTAATAAATATATATTAAATCAACCATCATCATCACCAACTCCATCACCATCAGCAGATACAAATCCATTGGCATTTTATTCTTTACTTAGTGGTAATTATAGTACAAAATCTATAGTTATACCTTATTTAAATAATTCAGGTAAGTGATAGTGTTGAAATCATGTTGTTTTTGTATGCTATATAAATACTAACATTATTGCCACACTGTTATCTTACAGGTAATGTACCAGTTAAATGTACAAAACCAAATATTGAACAAGTTATTAGAAATCATGGTGAAAATGAAGAAAGTGCACAATTTTTATTAAATTGGGAATGTTCATCAGTGGTTAGAGAATATAGTTTAATGATGACAACAACAACATCAACAAAACCCGAAGTAATATATAGAGGTCATAATTGTTTTTATACAACTCCATTATTAAACATTGGTAGTTATTCATTCAAAGTTAAAGCATGTAATAGATTTGGTATAGGTGAAACAAGTGAAGAATTAATAATAAATGATTTCAATTTTAAAAAACAACAACCTCAACAACCATCACTACCACTACAACCACAACCATCACAACCACAACAAACAGAAGATAAAGCAGAGGTAGCAGAAGCAACTGTACCAACAATACAAAATGATACACCAATGGTTACAAATAATAAGGAAGAAGAAGAAGAAACAAAACCAATTTCAACACAACCAACCACACCAACACCAATTTCAACACAACCAACACAAACAACATCAGTTCCAACACAACCAACTACATCAACACCAATTTCAACTACACCAACACAACCAATACCAATTTTAAGCAAAGTAAATAATATCAGCAGTAAAGATAAAAAACGAAAAAAGAATCAACAAATTAAATTTAAAAATTTTATAAATGAAATGAATGGTTATCTATCAAATCAAGGAAGTAGTAAAATTATATCACAATCAACATTGAATCAATGTGAAGAAATATTGGTTCAATTATTATCATACAAGGATAAATTTCAACAATTACAAAAAGAACAACAACAAGATAATGATGGTGATAATAATCATTTAGATAACGTGAATTTACAAAATACATTAGAATCAAATATTGAAAGCGCAAATCAATTAATTCAATTACATAAATTATCAAATGAATGGAGAGAGATCATTAAAAATGTATTTTCAGATTTTACTTCATCAACAACATCAATGTCAACATCATCCAATGATAACAATAATGAAGATAACAGTCTAAAAATATTAACAGAATTTATAAATAATTCAATTCCAATTGCATTACCAGAACAAGTTAAAACTATGATTTTTAAAACATTGGTTCAAATTTCAAAAAAGAAATTATCAGATAATAATTGTACCGCTTTATCAAAGTCAAAATCACATTCTCTATTAAATCTATTTTCAAATAAAAAGGGTTTATTCAATTCAGCCTTTTCTTTGGAATTGGATACATTATCAAAACAATTTTTAGTTTTATCAACTGCTGATAAAAAAGTATCAACCACTACAACACCTCCACTACCTTCTTCTTCATTATCACCTGCAAATAAATCAAAACCAAATATAAATATCAATAATAATAATAACAAACCATTATCATCACCAGCAAAACTACAAATTAATACAACACCTGTTTCACCACTATTACCACAACAGCCAACAACACCAATTAATATTAAACAAAATCAACCATCACAACAAATACAAACGCCACAAAAACAACAAACATCATCGTTATTATCACCAAGATTACCAATTAATAATAATGGTGGAGGTAATCAATTAGTACCAAATTCAATATATCAACAACAAGCAGCAACACCAACTCAAATTACACCATTATCACCACCACCAGCATCAATATTACAAACCCCACCACCAAAACTTCAAAAGATTAATCCATTACCACCACAAATTCATCAACCAAATGTTTTTTATAATAATCAAGCACATATGACTCAACCACCAATATTTCAAATGCCACCACCACCAATCAATACAATATTTCAACATCAACAATTTCAAGCACAAACTAAACCATATCCAACACAATTCTCACCACCATCAACATGGGTATCATCAACATCAACAGGATCATCACCTTCAACATCACCATCATTAATGTTAAATAGTTTATCAGATCAAATTTATACTGATCTTAGAAGTCAAAATCAAATTGAAGCAAATTGTTTTATAGTTTCACCACCAACTCATACCACCAATAATAACTATAATTATAATAATAATAGCAATAATAACAATAACTTTAATAATCAAAATGTAAATAGTTCTGTACCAACCACTACAACAACTAAATTTAATATAGAGAATCATGATTTCTATAATAATCAAACTCATCATAAGAATAATCATCATCCATTTCAACAATTTCAACAGTTTCAATGGCTTACACCTGTTTTATCTAATCTAAGTCAAAATAATAATAATTTTCAAACAACAACTACAACAACTACAACTACAACAACCACAACAACAGCGACAACAAATAGTAGTAATTTAAATAATAATACAAATAATAACAATAACAATAATAACAACAATATTATTAAAAATAATACTATAGATTTTAATTCATTTTTTTTACCAAACTACAACAATCATCATATACATCATGAAATAGGTAAAGATTCTTTCGTTATTTCTGGTGAAAAGTTTAATCATTGAAATATAACACAACAATATTGTAAATTATAAAAAAAAATTAAAAAAAAAAAACATAGGTGTACGTGGTGCTTATTATTATTATTATTTTATAAAAGAGATAAATGAAATTGTTTGTGAAATTTGAAAAATTCAAATAATCTGTTTATTCTCATTGAGCAAAAATTAAATTCGTTAATTAATTTAAATTAATATCCACATTTTATGTGATTTAAAAAATAACTACCAAACACCAAAATTAGAATTCCAACGAGTAATAAATAAATTATTTGAATTTGTATCTATAGCCTAATATATAAAAACAGTTAACTGCATTAACTACAAGTTATAGCAGTTTGTGTTTATTGGGAGGTTTTAAAAAAAGAAGTGATCATCATTCTAAATCGCAATAAATAATATATTGCAATATCAATAAAATGCGATAAAAATAGGATATATCCTTTTTCACATATAAAAGTATTAAAACAGTTATATGGAGATATTTATTTTATTTGGTGTGGTTGTATATTATTTTTTGTGTGTTTTTTGATCTTTTTTAACAAGTAACGCATCTCAAGTATAAAACTCAAAAATATAATATGAAGATCTTTGTTATCTTGTTAAAAATTGTTAAAACCAGATACTAATTAATTTGTTTATTAAAAGGCCTTTCTTCTTGTGTACTTGTTGGTTTAAAATTCACATACTTGATCAAATAGTGGGGTTATTAATCAAAAAGTTAAAAACTCTATTAAATAATGATAATAAAACACATACAAAATAAAATATACAATAATATAAAATATCTAGTTGATTAATAATATACAAAACCTATTTAGATTATCAGTTATATTTAAAAATGATTAAAGTGTTTTAAAAAAAAATAATATACCAATTTTAAATGAGAGAAAATGTTGTTTTTAGTGTGATATTATTACTGGTTATCTCGATTAATCATTAAATATACCTTTTTATCACCATCGATGAAAACATAAACAATATTTTTCCTAAATTTGCATTTTTGTTTTTTAAATAGTTTTTTTTTATTTTTGTTAATCAGTTTATTATTTTTGACACCTACATATATGTGTATGCGTAAGGTGCTATATAAAAAGAAAATAACCAAACAACTAAAAAAACAAAATAACCCAATTATTGTTTTTTTAAAAAATCACATCATATAATCTCTTCAAAACACACATTTTAATATTAAAATTTAAAATTTATTTTTACACGCTCTATATTTTTATTTATGTTTTAAAATCACATAATATCTTTGGTTTGTGTGTATATGACTTTAGAGTGTGAAGACAAAAATAGATTCACACATTTATTTTATTATGATTAATTTTTATAGTGCAGTTTTTTTTAACAATTGGGGTTAGTGTTGTTAATAATGGATTTTATGACAAAAACAACACAGAAATATACATGGATACACACACCCTCTAACTACTACATTACCAATATCACGCATAACCTTTTTTAAAATTAATTTTTAATTTAAACCATACTCTTGACACACACTCACTCTCAAATAAAAATATTATTTACTATTTAAATCAAAGAATTCATATTTCAAAAATTAAAATTTAAAAAATAACAAATAATAATAATCATTGTTTTAATTTTTTATTTGTCTGTCTTTAATTTAAAATAATATTTTAATATTACACCATTACCACACGCTCGCATAATCACACACTAATATAACATTAACAATATTTTTAAACAATATCATTATAATTTAATTTATATATATATTCATTATATTTTAATTATTTATTTATTAAGATATCATATTAAATTATATTTTTTTTTTTTTTTTAATAATCATCATCATTTTTTGTATAATCAATTTACAATTTATATTATTTATTTATTTTAAAATTATTATTATTTGTCGTTATTAAAAATTAAAATTTTATTATATTTCCATTTGTATTCACATTTTAAATTTAATATAATATTTTAAAATAACCATCTTTATTTTATTAAAAAAAAACGACATTCAACTAAAGAAACTATTGGCCAAATTTTTTTAGTATTAATTATATTTAATTTTAAAAATAACAAAAAAAAAAATACTATAAATACCATTTATTTTCAATTCATTTAATAAATAAATCAACAACAAACAACAAATAATTTAAAATAACTTTAATATACTCGAATTTCAATTTTTAATAAATAATAAATAATAAAATCAAACAATGTGGGATGTATTACCATTTTTATTAATCACTTTACCAACTTCAAAATCAATAAATAATCTATCTGGTAATAAAAAAAGATCATTTAAAAATACTAAAAAAAATAAAATCATTAGTAAATCTGAAGATGTATGTATAATTTAAAAATAATAATATTTTTATTTGGTGTTCAAAGTTACTAATTAGTTTTATTCTTTTACATAAATTAGAAATTAAAAAATTAAAAAAATTAATTTAAAAAAAAAAAAAAAATATATATATAAATCATTTTTTTGTACTACTATAATACATATATACATATAAATACATATACGCTGCGCTTCCGGTTTTAATGAATAATGAACTATTCAATCAATTCCATTTACTAAAAAAATTATAATTTTTTCATTAATAAAAACAATAAAAAAATTTAAATACACCGAAAATAAAATTTATTCATTCCATATTTTATTTTACTGCAATTTTTGAATGGTTTAGTTTTTGATGTGTGTAAATGATATACAATCTCAACATCATCATCAAAGTTATTATTATCATTATCATCCTCATCAACATCAACATTATTTGTTTAGCATCAACAAAATAGCAGTTATATACAGCACAGCAACACTACACAGGTTTATCAAAATAATATCAATTATTTAGGTTTTATAATTTTCAAGAATATGTTTTGAAAAAAAAAAAAAAATAATAATAACAACAGAGCAGCAAC
>JABXES010008097.1:0-15851 GCA_013375695.1 Dictyostelium brefeldianum | reverse complement strand
GTTGTAGTAGTTGCAAATTATACAATTTCATAATCTTTAATTTGTATATATTAAATATTTAATATATATTTTTGTGTTTTTTTTCAAAACTCTAATAAAGTAGGTTTGATTTTTTTTTTCAACACAAAATGAAATTTTTTTTTTATTTTTTATTTTTTTAAAATTTCGATAAAAATTTATTTAATTTAATTTAATTTAAATTTTATTTAGGATTACTTGATTTTTTATATAAAAACACATATACACATACACACATATCAAAAAAGATTATATCATACACCACAAGAATATAAAAATAATAGATAATTGATTTATACTAAATTAATAACATGAATTTTTTATTTTTTTTAGTGGTGTGTAAAAAAATAGGATCTTTATTTTTTTAACGGACTTGCAGATAGTATAAACATTAAATATACACAACATGTTAATAACATAGGAGATAAGGAGAGTGTTTATATTCAATACATCAGAAACATCAATCATATCATGATAGTATTTTTTATCATTTCAGAGATCATTATAAATATCAGCAATGAAATATACATATAAACGGCGATGGTAATCTGACTTAAAATTACGAAAAGGCACTAAAAATCATTTTTATAAAAACAAAAATAAATTTTTTTTTTTTTTTTGAAATTTTTTTTTGAATTTTTTTTTATAGTAACGCAATTGTAAAATTTTAAATTTATAATTAAACCCACACAACACAAATACTCTCTTGATATATCACACGTACACACACATTTTATATAAAAGCTATAACTTTTTTTCTTATTTTTTTTATTTTTATTTTTGTGTTTCCTCTTTCTCTCTTTATAAAATATATATTTTTTTTTTTTTTTTGTTTTTATCTATAAAAATATAATAATAAATATATAAATTCCAAAAAATGTTAATGATGGATATTAAAATTATCACAACATTTTCAATTTTATTTGTATCGTTGATGGTGTCTAATGAATTTTTAGAATTTTTAGCAAATATAATATATACTGCTATTTTATTCATTGTAATTTTATTTTTTTATCAAAATCGTAAACATTTCATCAACCACAATAATAGTAATAGTAATGAAGAAATTGGAAAGACAAGTAACAAAAGTGATAATGGTAATGGTATAAAAGAAGAAAAGAGGTTGTCACCAGAGAATATAAAATTTATAACCAAAGAAATTACAATTGATAAAAGTGATCATGATCGTGAACCTGTAATTACAACGACAGTTACAAAAGAACAGTCACCAGGTGCAGTTAGATTAATTTCAAATTATTCAAAAGATGACAACGATCAACAAATGTTAATTAATCAATACAAAGTTAAAAACACGGAATTATCAGATCAATTAAATAAAGCAATTGAAAAAATGAAACATGATCAATTAATCAATTTTAATACATCAAATAAACAAATTGCAGAATTAAAAGAATCAAAAGACAGAAATTGTAAATTACAAGATAAACATGACGATTTATTAAATAGTATAATCATATTAAATAGTACAATTGATCAATCAAGATTGAAATTATTGGAAATCACAAAAGATAGAGACCAATTATATTCAAGTGACCAAAAACAATCATCAAAAATAACATCATTGGAAAAGAGAATACAAGAATTAATCGATTCAGAAAAACAATTAAATAAAAAATTAAACGATCAAAAAGATCAATACCAATCATTGAAAAAAGAATTTGATGATAAAGTTAAAAAACAAATTAAATTAGAACAACAAATTTCAAAAATTCAATTAAAACAAGAACAAAAAGCAAAAGAAAAGGAAAAGGAGAGAGACAGACAATCAGGCGCAGATTTATCAATTTTATCACCATCAAAATCAATACCAATTCCAGGTTCAGGATCAATAATTACAAGATCAAGTAGTGGTGATAATTTATCAAGTGCACATTCAATTTCACCATCTGGATCATTAAGAGAATCATCAGATGGTGATTCTGATAGTGGTAGTCAAAGTGGATCAAGTGAACTAAAATTCAAATCTTTATTCAACAAAGTTAAAACTGAATTTTATTCAAGTAAAATTGTAAATAAAGCACAAAAAGGTATAAATAAACATTTGGGTTCGGATTTCTTTAATACTCCAAATGGTAGTGCAAACACATCTTCAACTTCAATTTCATCAACAACAACAACAATTACAACAAATACAACATCAACATCAGAACAACAATTAGAAATCATTCAAGATAAAACTACCAACGATTCGCCAATACCTATTAAACCATTAATATTTTTTGAAGATCTTGGTGCAGGTGATGATAAATTAACAGATTCACAAGAAGATATTAAACCAATGACAATTTCACCACGTGGTGACAGAAATAATAATAACAACAACCAAAATAACAACCAATTTCAAAAAGAACAATCATTATCAGATTTATTTTTAAATAGTAAAAATAGTTCAAACAATATTAGTTTATCAACATTGGATGATTTAATAATAAAGAATAGTAATAGTAACGAAAATATAGTTGGTGAAGGTGAAGGTGTGGATATTGATGATACATTCCTTGTTGGTGACACTCATCAAGTTGTACCTTCAACACCGGTAGTGGTTGATCAAGTAGATGATTGTAAAACAATTCAAGAATATTCAATTAAAGAAGAAGAGAATAAAGTTGGATTGAGAAGAGCGAAAAAGAAACCATCACCAGGATCAACTACAATGATGGAAGATGTATCAATTGGAATTTATCCATTTTTAGGTAATGAATCAATTGCATTGTTTGGTGTATTTGATGGCCATGCAGGTAGACAAGCAGCAGATTCAGCAGCAAGATTAGTTCCTGATGAAATTGAAAAAGTATTGGCAACTCAAGATTATAATTTAGAAGATGACCAATCACAATTATTTAAAAAGGTGTTTGAAAATGTTGATAATCGTATGAAACAAGATCATGAATATGAAGGATGCACAGCAACTGTATCATTAATTTGGAAATCGTTTGATAATCAAAGATATTTACAAGTTGGTAATGTTGGTGATTCAAGTGCATTCCTTTGTAGAAATAATCAATCAGTAGAATTAACATTTGATCATAAAGCAAATGATCCATCTGAAAAACAAAGAATGAAAGATAGTGGTATACCAATAAGTGATAATCAAACTAGAATTAATGGTGTTGCCGTTAGTAGATCATTGGGTAACCATTTTATAAAAGATCAAAATATTGGTATGATTTCAATACCTCATATTTCAAATTGTTACTTATTATCACCTCAAGATAAATTCATTGTGTTGGCAAGTGATGGTTTATGGGATATTATAAATGGTCAAATGGCAATAGATAAAGTTTTACCTCTCTATGAATCTGGTGCTTCCGCTTCAACTATGGCTTCACTATTAATGGAAACCGCTGTTTCCTCTTCAATGTGTAAAGATAATGTAACTGTAATTATTGTAAAGTTATAAAAAAACAAAAAAACAAAAAACAAAATTAAAAAAGTAATAATAAATAAAATATATAAAATTCTCACTGTATATATTGTTTATTTTATTAGTAACATACATACATGTATACATGGATTAAGAAACGAATGGATCTTCCATTGGAATGAATAGTAGGCATAGAATATTTTCAAATACTTTGATGCAAGTGTAGAAACAACTGCAAAAGCAACAGGTTGAATATTCTCATTGTATCAACATCCTGGTGTCGTTTCAAACAACAATTGGGAAGTAAGATTTTTAGTATAAGTGGAAATAATGATAGTTTAAATTAAGAGGTTATTGGATTTGAACATAAAATAATTTCCAAAGGGTATTGGTAAACATCATAAACAAGAACTTTCAATTCATCAATGCCCATCTCTGGGCGGTATGTCTGGTGGTTTAGTTGGAAATATTTTAATTTCATAACCACATGTCATTGGTTTACATATTGGTGGCTATAACAACGTATGTTGATGATCGTCATAATGATCCAACCCATCAGTACCAGTCGATAAAAAAAAAAAAAGAATTACAAGCGATAATACAAATCTGAGTTAAAAAACAAAGAAGGTCATTTGAATAAATAAGATATATATTTAAGTTAGGTTAACTTTTTTTATTGAATATTAACAATCATTAAATTTAAAGCAGATCCAAATAATAAACCAACATTTAAAGATGATTGAAGTAATATTGCAGTGAATGATTTATACTTTTGATCAATATTTTTTGGACCTTCGCTTATTGCATATGCATTTGTATATCCATTAGTTACACCAAATATAAAAGTAAAACATAATACCCATGCTTCGTGATTGAATATTGATGTGTAAATTGCTAAAAAGAATAATGCAATAAATATTGTTCTACCAATTACAATTACCCAAATTACTTTTAATGGTAAAATGTATTTACTATGTGTTAATACAGGTATACTTTTACCAACACAATCCGCAATATTAAATATTGCAATTATAATAAATGTATACCAATCAACTCTAATTCTACTTGACTTTACCTGAATTACGATACCTGGGAATAAAAGGAATGTAACAACCAAAATTAAAATTAAAATTGTTGAATATTTCCACTTGGCTTTTATAACAAATTTGAATGGATGTACCTCTTTGGTAGTATTTTTATCATGTGTTGTATAGGGTGTTGATTTTGTTTCTTTATTTTTTTGAATTATCACTTGACCAACTGGTAATCTTAGGAAATAAATAAAAGTTAACCATGTTATAACAATTACAACAGCGGATATTGAAAAGAATACAATTGATCCAATTTTAAATCCATGTAAATCACTTGAAAATGATAATTTACAAATTAAACGAGTTATTAATACAATTACACCAGATATACCAAGACCAAATTGAGCGAAACCCGAACATCTAGGACCTAATTGAGAAGCAAGTGAAAATACACAACTTTGACATATCGCATCAACAACTGCACAACTTCCAATAAGAATTAATGTAAATGCGTATGTTGTAGGTGTACCTTTATCACTTGTAATATTAATTATAGGTGCTAATATTAAAATTATCATAAACAATGGTAATCCAACTAATAATACAATATGTTGTTTTAATTTCTTTTGAAATTTAATTAAAAAAACAAATGTACAACACATTGAAGCCATATAAATAAATGAAAATGTTGATGCAATTTCATAATCTGAAAAAAATATATCAAAATAATCTAATGATGCTAAAAATGATTGAAAAGGAAACATTTGACCAATACCAAGTATTAAAAATAAACATGCAATTTTTGAATCCTTTATAAATAATAAATTCAATTAATATAATCTAATATTATTTTATAAACCTCAAAAAAACATACAAACTTAGGGCCTGATCTTTTAATATCTTCATTTTGTTTAATATTGTTATCATCATCATCATCGGACGATGAAATTTTAGATTCAATACTTGATGTAGAATTAAATATTTCTTTGCTACCAAATTCTTGATTTTCTAATTCTATTTCCATTGTTTTATTGCTTTAACAATATTCCTTTTATTATGAAAAAAGACAAATAAAACTGGATTGCTTGGCAATGTATAGAATAATATTCATTCATTTTTAAACTTGTATTTAAATGTGTGAAAAAAAAAAAAAATTATAATTTTAACAGATTTGTTTTATCCTATTGAAATTAATATTAATGAATGTTTTAAATTAGTCATGAAAATATGTTTCAAAATAATATTCGTCATAATTTCATACATTTTATTGTACACTAACAATCATTAAATTTAATGTTGAACCAAATAATAAACCAACATTTAAAGATGATTGAAGTAATATTGCTGTAAAAGATTTATAATTTTCCAATTTTTTTGGACCTTCGCTAATAGTATAACATGCAATGTACCCACCTGATATACCAAAAATAAACACAAATGATAATACCCATGCTTCGTGATTGAAAAATGAAGTGTATAATGCTAAAAAGAATAATGCAATGAATACAGTTCTACCAATTAACATTGACCATACATATTTAATTGGTAAAATGTATTTACTGTGTGTTAACAACGGTATACTTTTACCAATACAATCTGATATATTAATAATTGCAACTATAATGAATGTATACCAATCAACACTAATTCTACTTGACTTTACTTGAATCATAATACCAGGGAATAAAAGAAAAGTAATTAAAAAAACATAAAATAAAATTACATTATGTTCCCAATTATTTTTAATTACATATTTAAATGGATGTTCTTCTTTTTTTGTAGTTGTTGTTATATCATCTTCTTGATAACCTTTAGTTTCTATTTCTCTATTACCATTCTTTAATGTTTGACCAACTGGTAATCTTAGGAAATAAATAAAAGTTAACCATGAAAAAACAATTACAATTACTGAAATTGAAAAGAATACAATTGATCCAATTTTAAATCCATGTAAATCACTTGGAAATGATAATTTACAAATTAAACGAGTTAACAATACAATTATACTTGATACACCAATACCAAACTGAGCAAAATTTGTATACTGTGGACCAAAGAGGGAAGCAAGTGAAAATACACAACTTTGACAAACCGCATCAATAATTGCACAACTTCCAATTATAATTAATGTAAATATATACTTAATTAATATACTTTTATCACCAATGATATTAATTACTGGTATTAATATCATAATTACTACATATAATGGTAGTCCAACCAACAACATAATATGTTGTTTCAATTTCTTATAAAAAAATAAAGTCATCCCAAACGTACAACACATTGAAGCCATATAAATAAATGAAAATGTTGAAGTAATATTATAATCTGAAAATATAATATTAAAATAATCTATTGATGCCATAAATGATTGAAATGGAAACATTTCTCCTATACCAAGTATTAAAAATAAACATGCTATTTTAAAGTCCTTTAAATAAAATAAATTTAATAAATAAAATACCAGTAACCAAAACACTTTTTATACATACCAGTTTCTGTATTTTATTTGTACTATTAATATCAATTTGTTTAAAATCATTATAACTTCCATATGATGATATCTTTGAACATAAACTATTCTCTGAACCAATACTATTTATTGAACTTGATGAATTACTTAAAATTTCACTACTGTTTCTTAATTCTTGATTTTTTATATCCATTTTTATATTTTCCTTATTTGATAGTATTAAATAATGGTATAATAAATTTTAATCTACTAATAAAGAAATAGTATAATAATAATATTACCAAATGAAGAAATGTGGGGGGTAAAAAAAAAAAAAAAAAAAAAAAAAAAAATTTTTTTTTTTTTTTTTTTTGAGGATATTAAAAATCTGAATTTTCTATCGTATTTGGCAAAAGTAACCCAATTTAATAGGTGTATTCAATAAATAAGTTGTAGTGGTATTCAAACAAATAATAATACCAATACCACATACATGGCAATCACTCTATATTTGTTCAAAAAAAAAAAAAAGAATAATTTATTTTTTTTTATATTTTTATCGAAAGTGTTTGTTTGTTGTGTATTTATTGAAGTTGGAAGTGGGGTATATATTTATATGAATAATATTATGATAATTTGAAACGAATTAGCTTTTCAAAATATAGGGTATGTGTTTTTGAATTTATATATATACAAAATTGGTATTGTTGCTGTTATTGATTGGATTACTTATTATATCATTGGATCAAATGTATCATTCATAATTAAGTCATCATTATATTGGTGATTATTAATTATAATTGAATCGTTACAAATATTATTACTTTTAAAAACTGTACCACCACCATTATTATTATTTATATTTTGTCTTTGATTTTGATTTTGATTTTGATTATTTAAATAATATGAACTATTACTTTGAAATGATGTTGAATGAGTTGAATGTGATGAAGAGGATGATGAAGAAGAGGAAGAAGATATAGAAGCAACTGAAGATGGTGTTGTTATAACCATTGAAATTGGTTTATGATTTTGAATATTATTATAATTATTATGATTTATATTTTCATTATTTGTTTGTTGTTTAATTGGTTTTTGTTGTGGAACTGGTTTTTTAATACTTGATGTAATTGTAGTTGGTGGTTTACTATTACTACTATGATGTTGATTCGTATTTAATGAAAATTGAATCTTTTTTTTATTTGGTGAAACTGTATGTAATGATGATGGTTTGGATGATGATGTTGTTGTTGGTTTTGAAGCTGCTGTTGAACGACCACTACCACCTGGTGTATTAATTGTTAAATTTTTAATTGGAAGTGGTGAAAGTGGACTTCTTTTTTTTAATAACGGTTTATTTGCACCATGTGGTGATTGTACTAAATTCTCCATTGTTGCTTTAGATTTTGGAGTACCTGGTGTTTGAATAGTTTTTAAAACACGTGATGATGTTGGTGTTTTAGGTGCACTACTACTGCTAATTGAAGTTGAAGAGGATGATTTCTTTATACCACCACCACCATTACTATTACAATTACCATTATTTAAATTATTTAAATTACCATTACTACTATTACCACTACCATTTAAATTTACATTTGAATTACCACCACTATTACTATTGCTAGTAGTTGTTTTTTCTCTTTCTTTTTTTAATTTTTCCGATTCTTTTAATCTTTTATCACTATCAGCTTGTTGTTGCATTAATTCTAAATAATTATAACCTTCATATGTGAATGGTTGATTATAAGTTTGTTGCCAAATTAAGAGTTGTTTTTTTAAATTATCTTCAATTAATGGTAACTTTTGAAAAGCGGTACTTAATTCTTTTTCCTTTTCAAATCTAGCACGATCAAATTTCTTACTTAATAAACGTTCTTTATCACCCAATATAGTTTGTTCATATTCAATTTTATAGTTTCTAATTGTTTCCCTTTTTTCAACTAATAATAACAATGGTTTTGAAAGTTCATACAATTTACCAATACGAATCAACTCCATTTCATATAATTCTAAAAGATCTTCTGATTCTTCATTTCTATTTAATCCATTATCTTCAACAACTTGATACAACTTTTCAATTGGTAAATGTAATTGATTATAATACATTTCAATTTTGTTTAATACTTTTTCAATTAATTCTAATAAACTAGTTTTTCTAATTTCTTCAACTCTTTCTAATTCTTCTCTGCACTATAATAGTAATTGTATAAATGATATTAATATATATTCTACTACTTATTTAATTACAAAATATTGTACCTACAGCTTCAATTACATCAGAACCAAGACCAGCAGTTTTTGAAAAGAAAGATTCTCTTTCATCTTCAGGTATTTCTAATTTGTCCCAAAGTAATGTAATTCTTTTAGCGTAATCACAAACCATTTCTTCATGTTCAGCTTTGATAATATGTAATTTATTTCTTTTTTGTTCCAATACAGTTAATGTTGCTTGACTAAGTGAAATTGGAGATGCTTTATCAATTTGACATTGTCCCATCAAAAGAATTGATTTCTCTAATTCTGTATCTGGTGATACTCTTAATTCTTCCCAAAGTTCTACAATTTCAATTGATATATTTTGAATATTATAAAATAATTCATCCTGTTGATCAATAATAGTAACACATGTTAGTAACTGTATGGTATGTCATATGTGTAATGCATTTGTACTTACTCTTTGATTTTTTAAAAATGATAGTTTTCTCTTTAATGAAGATATTTTATCCATTGAATAATCGTTACCTTGAATTGTACTTTCGTCAACATTACTTTGATTAAAATCTTTTAATTCCATTTCTTTTGAATATTCATCAATACCAAATTCTAAATCTTCAATGATTGCCATTCTATCTTGTGTTCTTTTTCTTAATTTACCTTTTTCATTTTCAATAAATTCTAATCTTTGAAAAAGAGACATGGTTGATAATACACCATTATTCTATAAAAATGATATTATATTAATATATATTAAATATGTTGTGGGGAAATTAAGTGTGTAATACATACATCATTAACAGTTTCACCCAATTCAGTTGACATTGAACAAAGTGATTCTAATCCTGATATAATGTCTTTAATAATATCTTCTCTATATGTTTCTTCTTTTTTTAATAATGAATTATAAATTTCAATAATTTTTTCAGATGCCCTAATGGTAATAAATTAATTTTAATATTAGTATGGTAATGATACAGTATATAGTATGGTGTATATTACATACATATCAATTTGATTCTTTCGATATGATTGATCAATTCCTAATTCATCCCAAATTCTAGCAACTTTTACTAAAACTTCTTTAACAATGTCAGATTCAATTGTCATTTTTATTTTTATTAATGTTGTATGTTTACTATATTATTTATTAATTAAATTCACTGATAATTATTAATTGACATAAAATTGTAGAAAGTGTAATTTTTTTTTATAAATAAAATAAAATGAAAATAATCTCGTTGTAGTTGTGTAGTTTGTTTGGTAATAAAATAATAAAGAGATTAAAAAAAAAAAAAAAAATTAAAAAAATTTAGCTGGTAAAATTTGAAATTTTAAAAAAAAAATGCGCATTTTTTGTAACGGATAAAAAATAATTTTATTGAAGATGAGGATGATGATTTACAAATTACTTTCTTTTAATGTTTTATCCATTATATTTAATATTTTAATACCAACTAATTTAGCAGTATTAATCATTTGATTTATAGTTATTGGATCTAATCCTTCCATACCTCCTTTTTGGATTGAACAAATGGAAGAATTTGAATTTATACCAACGGTAAGACGAGCATTCATACAAAGTTCTTCTTGAAGTGTAGTATCAATTACAAATTGAGTACCAATTTTAGTTAATGTTACACAACATGGTATATTTTCAATTGATAGTGATAATGTATCTTCAGGATCATCTGATACTTCAAATGTAATTTCTTCATATTCACCTTGAATTGCTTTTACTCTTGGTATTCTTGTATTGTATAATGCTGCTCTACATGCAATTGAAAGTGCATCAAATAGATTTCCATCGGAATCCAATACAATTGCATCAATATATAATGTCCAATAATATTTACCTGGTACAATTGATAAACAGTTATCATCACCACCATTATTTATAATTGTTTCTGTGTCTTTACCTTCGGTTGGATTTGATAATTTTAAATTCTTTATTACATTTGGATGTGAATATAAACGTTCCAATTGTTTTGCCAATTCAATATTTAAAAATTCTGATCCTTTTCCTTCAAATTCAGGTGATGCTGAAGGACAACAATTTACAGAGAATACCAGTCTTTTTGATATATCTGATTGTTGTAAATTTGCTGTAATCTCTGATTGTATATGTGTAATCTCTGCTTTAACTCCTACCAAAACTTCAGTTTGTGATAATTTAACTCGTGATGATCCATTTGCATGTATAATTTCACCTGTCTCCAATGTAAAATATCTATAATCTGTACGTGTTCTACCATCTGATCTTATATTATTTTCAACTCCTTGTTGTATAAATAATGATTCTGATGGTGATATTTTTTGCATTATTCAACTGTGTATTACTGTGTATTTATATATTTTTCGTAAAAATTTTGATCAAGAAAAAAAAAAAATGAAAAAAAATGAAAAATTGTTTTGACAAAAAAACGAGAGATGTGATTTTTTTTTTAATTTTATTTATTTTTAAAATTTAGGAAATAATCCTACAACACCATAACGATTCAAATCAGTTAGTGTTGTTAAGAATAAACTTTTATCAACTGATGACTGAAGATTTATAAATTTATTAAGATTAATACCATTTTTAAAAGTTGATAATTGATTCCAAATTGATTCCCATTCATTTGCAATTTCCAATGTATAAACTTGATTATCTTGAATACCAATGAAATAAAGTGTTGGTATAATTGAATTTCTAGAATCGATTATTAAACTTGATAATTTATCATTATGTGCTTTAATTTCTCTTTCTAATACTTTTTTATTTTTAATTGTAATTTCCAGCTCTTGTACTTGTAAATCTAAATCTTCTGAAAATGTTTTATGTAATTGTGATAATAAATGATTATTAATTTTAACAAGTTTAAAAATTGATGATGGCACTATATTGAAATCATTGGTTTCTTCATACTCTAAATCTTCTTCTAATTCAATTGACATACCACCAACCCAATTTTCAATTGGATTTTCATCAAAATCAATTTGACTTAATTGCATTGACCTTTCTTCCAATTCAATTAATAATTTGTAAATTGGATTACTTAATCCAACAATTGAATGAGTAATAAAATTTAAAAATCTATTTGACAGTGTTGAATCTCTTGAAAAGAATTGTGTTGATTTTGAAAATGAATAAACTAAATCATTTATACTTGAAATACCTTCTAATTTACCATTGGCTACACTTGCATCAAATAAATTATTCTCTACATTTGAATTTGCAATTGAAAAATCTAACAATGTTATAGTTGATGGTATACATGTATATAAACCTTCAATTAATTGTTGAACTTTAATTGGTTTTGATTCTTCTTCAATTTCATTATTAGTTGATGTAACACTGCCACTAGTTGTTGCTGTTACTATACCATTTGAAAACATTGATGGTGTTAAATATTTTTTTGATTCTTGAATAAAATCTGGTGTTGAACGTTTTGAAAATGTTTTACATAAATGAGATAATTTTCTAAGATCAGATTCTTCATGACGTTGTGGATCAGGACAAGTATGATAATTATGATATACTTTAAATTGTCTTTGTGCTTCACGTTGTAATATATCCAATTTTAATTTATAATCAAATTCATTCACCAACATACGTTTTTGATTAAATGGATCAAATACAATGGTATCGAATAACAGTGTATCTAATAATTGATTTAAAAATTGTTTATAACTATCCAATGATGAGAAATAATCTACATTTTCTTTAAGTACTTGAAAAAATGTTATAAATGGTTCGGAGGTAATTCTATAATGGTGACTTTTAATATAAATTAAACTATCAACAATTGAATTTGCAATGATACTTTTAAAATTTTCACCAGTTTCAGTTGCTTCCAATACTTGATTACCAACATCTTTTGATGAATTTAATTTTTCAAATATTTTTAAATCAATTTGATTAATTTCATTTGATATAAATTTAATTGAATCTATAAATTGTGTGATGTTGTTATTGTTGGTGGTGGCGTTGGATTGTTGGTCAAATTTAAATTTATCTAAAATATGAAATTGAAGTTGTGGTATTAATTGATTTAATTTTGAACTTGAAAACATTTCCCATTTTGTTATATCTTTTTTCCAATAAAATTTAGATAACCTTGTTGCAATTGAAAATGATTCACTATTTGATTGTGTTGATTCGTATGGATTGTAAGATACAAATAGGTCATCTTGATGAAATGAATCAATTGAAGGTTGAATTTCTAATTGACCCATATTCCATTTTGTTGAAATTTGTAATTGTTGTTGAAAATGTTGTTCTTCTTGTTGTTGTTCTCTAATTAACTCCATTTCTCTTTCCATTGACATTGATTTCTTTTCATCCAATGATTTCTTTTTACTTGGTTTATTCTTTGTTTGTTGTTGATTTAAATCTTGATTTGTTAATTTATCTACAAATTCTTTTCTTTTTTGACGTTCAATATCATCATGTGGTGTAATTTGTTTACGTAATTCGTGATGGTAGAATGATATACCTTGATTTGCAGCCATCATATATAATCTAAGTGTGAATGGTGATTGTATACAATGATTTAAATTTGAATTTGGTATATTTAACACTGTTGATAGTTGGTTAACCAATTCATCACCTCTTTCTTTAACAACCAAATTTGATTCATCTTTAAATTGTTGTAATTTTTTTGATATCAATTCATTATCAAGTTTAAATAATTCATTTCTATTTTCAATATTTATTCCTTTAATTATAAATGGTTTATTATTACTATTGACTGTTGTATAATATCTTTTATAATTTATAAATTTTAATTTATTCATCACGTTATCACACAAAGTTTATTTTTTAACTTTTTTATCAAAAAAAAAAAAAAAAAAAAGTATTTTTTAATAAAAAAATAAAAATTTTGTTTGTTTATTTTTACGAACATATACAAAATAGTTGGTATATACTCATTTACAATATTATTATTGGATTTATTACAAACAAATTTGTTTTGGTTTCATAAAATTACGTAAATTTATCACATTGGTTAAACAACTTATTTCAAATAAATGAATTATTGTTTTTTATGTATTTTGTGATATTTTGACCATCAAATTTATTGAATTAACATTGGATAATTGTCAACTATCAATCCCAGCAGGTATATTTGGTGGTTCATTAGAAATTCTTACAACTGATACTGGTTTAGGGTCATTTGGAATACTAAGCCAAATACTATTATACAGTAAACAATGTATTTACCAATTAATCATTTATCAAATTGGACACCAGATCAAGTTGCATCATTCCCAAATTTAACTAATTTCGCCGTTTTAAATGATAAAACTAAATTAAGTTATCAAAAATTCAATTCCCATTCAACTTACCAAGTTTAAAAATATCAAGCATTTGACTATTAATTTCGAGTCTTATATTGATAATGATCCATCATCATCAGCATTTGGTGTATATCCAATAATTGTTTCAGTAGGTGGTCAATTATTATCTTCAACTTCAACTTCCACTACAACTGTTTCATCATCAACTGATGATGGATCAACTTTAATTTCAATTACATTGTTTATTTCTTGTTTAATTTATCAACAATCTTTTAAATAAATATTATAATTTTCATAAAATTTCACTAATATCTGGGGGTTTTTATGGTTTCTGATTAAACAGTTAATCCGGTCAAAAAATATTTTCAAATAAATTTGTTGATTTTAATGATCACTTCGTTCCACAAGATAAAAAAAAATAAAAAAAATAACAAAAATTGATTTCGTACATGTCATTTTACACATCAGAAATACTGTTGATAAAAAATGAAAATCAAAGAATATCTTTTTTTAATTTTTTATATTTTGGAATAATATAATCACAAACCATTATTTTAAAAATAGCTAATCACTCCACATCAATCAAAATATAAATACGGTTTTTTATTATTATTTTTATTATTTTTATTATTATTTCAATTATTTCAAAAAAATAAATATATATAATATTTAGAAAGAATTTAATAAAAATTTTAATTTTATCTCTGTGAATTTGTTAATTTACAAAACAAATTGGTAAAGTATTGTTTCCTGATGAAAGATCAAAAACCAGGCGGCTTTGAATTTTATGCAGAAAACCTTTTGTTTGCATTACCAACTATTGATATTGACTTCTGTATTTGTAAATGTATCAAACATTCGTGTTTCAAATGGTGTAAATATCACTACAATATTTTCAAGATTACCGAATACTGGTGAAAAATTATTTTCTTTGTATGTATTAAAGATATAGATTTATAAAAAACAATGATAAAGATACTTTTGGTTTAGATTTTGCTTGTAAACTATTTATTGTGATCAAAATTTTTCATAAGACAAATAATGTTTTTATAATAGTAATAATTTAAAATAATAATTGGAATTCAATAAATAAATATAATAATTTTATCATTAATATCTGGGGTTTTTGTGGTTCTGAAAATTAATATTTATCCTGCGATCAACTAATGTTTTCAAATAAACACATTGATTTAAAGTGATAACTTTATTCACTCACGATAATTTTGGTGACAAATTAAAAAAAAAAAAAAACGAAAATAATTATAAAATAAATTTCGTACATGTCTTTATCACTTTTCAGAAATGCGGTTGATAAAAAAATGACAATCAATGAATTGAAAAAAAAAAACTGAAAATATCAGCAAATTTTTTAATCTGGCCATCTAATTTCGATTTCAAACACAAATTTGTGAGGTAAACACATATAAAATTACAAGTATTATTGAAATAACTTTAAAAAAAT
>JABXES010008094.1:0-15869 GCA_013375695.1 Dictyostelium brefeldianum | reverse complement strand
AAAACCCAAAACAAAAAAAAAAAATTTTTAAAAATTTAAAAAAAAAAAATTTATTTATTTAAAAATAAAATTTTTTTTTTTTTTTTTTTTTTTTTTTTCGCATTTTTCATTTTTTTTTTTTTCATTCTTTTTTTTCAAAACGAGATCATATTTTAATATTTCTTTATATTTTATATATATTACTTTTTTACATACATAATATATATATTATTATAATAAAATAGTTTTTTAGTTTTTGAAGGGTTCAATCACTAGAGAAGATAAAATAATAAATAATATAATAAAATAATAGACACTCAATTCAATAATATATAGTAATAATAATCATATAGTTTTCTCAAATTTATTACTAGTAACTCACACATAGATTATAAAAAAAAAGAAAAAGAAAAAAAAAAATACAAATATATATAAATCATCAAAAAAATGAATCAATTATTAAATATTGACGATGGTGTTAAAAAGATTGGTCATATTACATTTGGTTTATTATCAGAAGAAGATATAGTTAGATTAGCACATGTTCAAATTGTAAATCGTGAATTATTTGATCTTGTAAAAAGAAAACCAACTCCATATGGTGTATTAGATAATAAATTGGGTACATGCGATAAACAATCCAATTGTACAACATGTGGTTTATCAATTGTAGATTGTGTTGGTCATTTTGGTTATATTAAATTACAATTACCTGTATTTCATATTGGTTACCTTAAAAATATTATGAATATTTTACAAATGATTTGTAAAGTAAGTAATTAAAAGTGATAGTAATTATATAATAAACCAAAGTTATACTAACTATTATCTGTTAATTAATTTTACAGAGTTGTTCAGCAATTTTATTAGATGAAGAAAAGAAACAAACATATTTAAGAAAGATGAGAAATAAAAAGATGGATAATTTACAACGTAAATCATTATTGAAAAAGGTATTTTTAGATTGTAGAAAAACAAAAGAATGTTTCAAGTGTCGTTCAACCAATGGTATGATTAAAAAGAGTGGCGCATTTAAAATTATTCATGAAAAGTACAAGGGTAAAGCAGATTCATTACAAGATTATTATTCATTGTATGATGAAGCAATCAAGTATAATGCAGAAATGAAATCACACATTAAGAAGGCACAAGAAGATTTAAATCCATTGGTTGTATTAAACTTGTTTAAAAAGATTGAATATCAAGACATTGAAATCATGAATATGGATCCAATTATTGGTAGACCAGAACGTTTAATTCAAACATACATGTTAGTACCACCTGTATCAATTCGTCCATCTGTACCAATGGATGGTGGTTCAGGTACAAATGAAGATGATTTAACAATGAAACTTTCGGAAATACTTCACATTAATGAACATATTCGTTCAAATGTTGATCGTGTTGAATTATCAGCAATTATGGAAGATTGGGATTACCTACAAGCAACATGTGCAATTTACATTAATTCAGATGTACCTGGTCTTCCAATTAACATGAAACCAACTAAAGCAGTACGTGGTTTATCACAACGTTTAAAAGGTAAAACTGGTAGATTTCGTGGTAATCTTTCAGGTAAACGTGTTGATTTCTCTGGTCGTACTGTAATTTCACCAGATCCAAATTTAAACATTGATGAAGTTGCTGTACCACAATTGATTGCATTGACAATGACATATCCAGAACGTGTATCAGATTACAACATAGAGCGTATGCAGCGTTATGTAATTAATGGTCCAGATCGTCATCCAGGTGCAAATTACATTATTTACGCAGATGGTGTTAAAAAATGGTTGAAATTTGGTAATCGTGAAAAGTTTGCTGCAGAGTTAAAAGTTGGTGATATTGTTGAACGTCACATTATTGATGGTGATATCATGTTGTTTAATCGTCAACCATCACTTCATAAACTTTCCATTATGTCTCATAAAGCAAGAGTTATGCCATGGCGTACACTTCGTTTCAATGAATGTGTTTGTACTCCATACAATGCAGATTTCGATGGTGATGAAATGAACATTCATTTACCACAAACTGAAGAAGCAAGAGCAGAAGCAACAGTACTTATGGGTGTAACAAATAATTTAATCACTCCAAGAAATGGTGAACCATTGGTCGCAGCAACTCAAGATTTTCTTACTGCATCTTATCTCATTTCACGTCGTGATGCTTTCTATGAACGTTCTCGTTTTGCATTGATGTGTACTCATTTTGCTGATGCAAATGAACATATTGATTTACCACCACCTGCAATCGTTAAGCCAATTGAACTTTGGACTGGTAAACAAATTTTCGAAGTATTGTTACGTCCATCAGTTAAACATCATGTCCTTTGTACATTTGAAACACGTGCTCGTACCTATTCAAAGAATTTATATATGTGCCCAAAAGATGGTTACGTTTATTTTAGAAACAGTGAATTAATGTGTGGTAGTATTGATAAATCAATTATTGGTGGTGGTAATAAGAATTCTCTTTTCCATATTTTGATGAGAGATTTCTCACCAAGTGTTGCTGCAAATGCAATGACACGTCTTGCCAAATTGTGTGCTCGTTTTTTAGGTGATCAAGGTTTCTCCATTGGTATTCCAGATATTAAACCAGCTGATGATCTCGATAAAAAGAAACGTGATATCATTGAAACAGCATATCGTAGTTGTAACAAGTTTCTCAAAGATTATGAAAGTGGTTCACTTTCATTATCCAGTGGTTGTTCAATGGAACAAACATTTGAAGCAAAAATGAATCAAACACTTTCACAAATTCGTGATGATTGTGGTAAACTTTGTGTAAATGATTTACCAAATTACAATAGTCCACTGATTATGGGTCTTTGTGGTAGTAAGGGGTCAAACATTAATATTGCTCAAATGATTTGTTGTGTAGGTCAACAAATTGTCAATGGTACACGTATTCCAAATGGTTTCACCAATAGAACAACACCACATTTCAAACATTTTGCAAAAACACCAAAATCCAAAGGTTTCGTATCAAATTCTTTCTACACTGGTATGATTCCAACAGAATTCTTTTTCCATACTATGGGTGGTAGAGAAGGTCTTGTAGATACTGCTGTAAAAACTGCAGAAACTGGTTATATGCAACGTCGTTTAATGAAAGCATTGGAAGATCTTTCAACTCATTACGATTATACTGTACGTGATTCAATTGGTGGTATTGTTCAATTTATTTATGGTGATGATGGCTTAGATCCAGCTGGTATGGAAGCAAAAGATAGACCAGTTGATTTCTTACGTGCAATGATGAGTGTAAAATCAACTCGTCAATGTCCAAATGAATCTGCAATGAAACCATTTGAAATTTCTGAATTGGTTGAATCAATTCTCACTTCAAACAAATTTGAAGATTGTACAGAATTGTTTAGAAATGAAATTAGAACTTTCTTTAAAGGTTCTGAAAAAGATAAAACACCAGTTGTAAAAGGTTATGTTAGGGAATTGATTGAATTACGTAAACAATTTAAATTACCATTATATGAATCAAGTTTAGACGATATTGGTGATAAAATGGATATCGATCAAGATTTAGAAACAACAGCAGCAGGTATTGATGGTATTGATGGTAAAGATAATCCAATTGGAATGTCAGATTTTGATAGAATATTAGAACTTGAAGAAAATCAAAGAATTGTAAATCAAATTCATCGTACAACTAGTAGTCAAATTGAATTGTTTTTAGATATTTGTCTTGATAAATATAGTAGAGCTAAAATTGAACCAGGTACAGCAGTAGGTGCAATTGGTGCACAATCAATTGGTGCACCAGGTACTCAAATCACATTGAAAACAGTCCATTTTGCTGGTGTTGCAAGTATGGATGTAACATTGGGTGTACCTAGAATCAAAGAAATTATCAATGCTGCTAAAAATATTTCAACTCCAATTATCACTGCAAGTTTAAATTGTGATAATGATATTCGTTCAGCTAGAATTGTTGCAGGTCGTATTGAAAAAACTACATTGGGTCACGTTGCAACACACATTAAAGAAGTTGTAAAGAGAGCTGGTTGTTATCTTTCCATTAAAATTGATAAACAATTTATAGATTCATTACAATTGGAAATCAATGCAAAAACAATTGTTCAATCTATTATCACTACCAAAGGTTTGAAATTAAAATCTGAACAAGTAGCTGCATTGGGTGATTATAAAGTTCGTATCATTCCACCAAACAATTTCAAAGAAGGTAATGTTTTATTTTATATGCAAACATTGAAAAATAATTTACCATCGGTAATTGTCAAAGGTATACCAACTGTAAATCGTGTAGTTATTAGTAAAATCAATGAAAAACAAGAACGTTATCAATTACTCGTTGAAGGTTACAATTTACAAGCAGTAATGGCAACTCCAGGTATCAATGGTATTGCTACTACATCAAATCATATTTGGGAATGTGAAAATACACTTGGTATTGAAACTGCACGTAATACAATTATGTCTGAAATTGATATGATTATGACATCTCATGGTATGTCTATTGATATTCGTCATGTTATGTTGTTGGCAGATTTAATGTCATTTAAAGGTGAAATTCTTGGTATCACTAGATTTGGTATTGCAAAAATGAAAGAATCTGTATTGATGTTGGCAAGTTTTGAAAAGACAACTGATCATTTGTTTGATGCTGCTGTTCATCATCGTCAAGATGATATCGTTGGTGTTTCTGAATGTATTATTATGGGTGTTGTCGTACCATTGGGTACTGGTTTATTCAGAGTCCTTCGTAAACGTGATACTTCAATTTTACCAAAAAGATCTTTGATTTTAGGTGATCCACCAGTAACACAATCAAAGAAATTTAATAAATCAAATCCTCCAACCGCTAGAAAATCTGCTGTAAGAAGTAAAATTCAAGAAATTGATGATTATTAAAAAATAATAATAAATATAAATATTAAAAATAGAATAGAAAATAAATATCTGGATCAACTTTTTAATATTACAAGCAAAAAAAAAAAGCTGTTGAGAACTTAAAAATAATTTATTTTTGACAAATCAATTTTTTAATCATGATTGTTGTTTATAATTTGAAATTATAACAAACAAACAAATTTCACATGTGAAAACAAATAATAATAATGCCACCAACACCACAACTAATATTAATAAATATCCATTGTTTTTTTAATTTTTTTTTTTTTGATTAATTTTTTTATTTTTTTGTTTTGACCATGTTTACAAATTATTTATTTGTAATATTATTTTTATTATTTGTAAATGTAAATTGCATTAAAATCAATAATAATAATAATGAAAATAAAATATCATTAACAAATGCAGGATGTGAAGATGGCTTGAACCAAATTCAAATTGCTGAATCAATACCAATTGGACTTAATTTAAATACTACTCTTACAACTCATGATGGTATGTATTTTAGTGATCATTATATAATAAGATATATGTAATATATTCAAGTTATTAATAATTAACATATACTTATAGCATGGATGAATTTAATTACAAATGCAAAGAAATCAATTGATTTAGGATTTTTTTATTTTACATTAACAAATGGTATGGCATTAGATCCAGTGTATGGTGGTCAATTAGGTATGGATATTTATAATGCAATAGTTGAAGCACATTCAAGAGGTATTTATGTTAGAATTGTACAAAATCTACCAACTTCTGAATTTCCAGATAATGATACTGCAGCATTGGCAAAATTAGGTATATCAGTACGTTCAATTGATTGGACATCATTAATTGGTGCAGGTATACTTCATACTAAATTATTATTAGTTGATGAATCAAGTGGGTACCTTGGTAGTGCAAATGCAGATTGGAGTTCATTAGCTCAAGTAAAAGAATTGGGAATAGTATTGAAAAATTGTTCGACAATGATTCAAGATACTCAAATCGCATTTGAACAATATTGGAATGCTGCAGATATGACTTCATTACCAAGTAATTGGGATAATGATTATCAAGCATTGTTTAATTCAACAAATATGGCATCACTATTGTTAAATGGAAATCCTGAACCATATAATATGTTTCTAGCAGTATCACCACCACAATTTGTTTCACCTGATCGTACTGGTGATATTGATGCATTAATTGAAGGAATAAACAATGCAAAACAATCAATTTGTATATCAGTAATGGATTATACAGCAACAACACTTTATAATGATCCAAATACATACTGGCCAGTTATTGATAATGCATTACGTGCAGCAGCTTTCAATAGTAATGTTCAAATTAGAATGTTAATTAGTCATTGGAATTATACATCACCAATTATACCACAATGGTTACATTCATTGAATCAAGTTGATAATATTCAAGTACTTTGGTTTGTTGTTCCAGACTTTTCCACTAATCCACAAGTACCTTTCACTCGTGTAAATCATGCAAAATATATGGTTACTGATCAACAATCTTATGTTGGTACTTCAAATTGGTCAGGTGATTATTTTATGAATACAGGTGGTTTATCATATAATATAATAAATACAGAATTCACACAACAATTACAATCAATTTTTAATAGAGATTGGAATTCACCATATACCCAACCAATTACAAATTATTAAATAAACAAAAAAAACAATTTATCAATATATCTTTATAACTTGTTTTTTTATGACTTTAAAGTTTATTAATTTATATTTTTTTTTTTTGTGTTTTGAAAAGGATGGATAACCAGTTTGGTAAATTGATTGTTTTTTATTTATTTAAAATATTGAAAACATTTAATTTTTGATATATCACTTTCTGAAAGGATATTTAAATCAACTAAATTTTTAGAGATCATTAATTCTAAAGAATAAAACCATCCAATGGAATATTTGATAATGGTGAATTTTTAAAAACTCCATGCGAATAATTTGGTAAATTAATTATTAAATTTGTTATTGTTTTTGGGAAAATACCAAATTCGTCTAATGAATGAGAATAATGATCTGATGAAAATATAAATTCTTCTAAACCATCATGGAATGAACCAACTATTAATTTTTGATTAAAACTTGGAGATAATGTTATTTGTAAAAGTGATTTTGGTAATGTGTTTGGTTGAATTGGATGATTATATGAATTACCTAAATGAATTTGATGGATAATAGATTGTTTTGAAAATGTATTTTCAACGATTGGATGGTTATAACTATTTGAAAAGTAAAGTCTTTTTAAAGTAATTGGAATATTATCTCTAGTAATTGGATGTCTATAACCATTTCCACCGAGATCTAATCCTTCTAAACCATGTGGAAGTACACCTGGTTCAATTTCATGTGTATAGCTATTACCTAATACCAAAACTTTTAATGATAATGGTAAACAACCAACTTCTAATTTACTAATTATACCAATACCTTTGCAAATAAATTCCAATAAACCAATTGGTAATTTTGATCCTTTATCAATTTTAATAAATTCAAATTCAGATTGAACAACCAATGATTTTAATGAAGTTGGTAAATTTGAAATATTTAACTCCTTTGTTTCATCATCAATATTAAATGGTTTTCTATTTTTAAATTCCAAATGTTCAATAGTATTTGGTAATGAACCTTGTTCTATAACTAAACCAATTGCGTCAATATTTAATTTTTTCAAATTTGCAGGTAATTTAATATTTGAAATGTATAAACAATCACTTGAAAAAAGTAATAATGTTTCAACTGAATTTGGTATTTCTATTTTTGGATATTGATCAAATTTAACTTCAAATCTTCCTGGTGTATATCTTCTATCGAAAAAAATTGCCAATTTTGTAATTGTTGATAAGAATTCTGGTTTTGGTGTTGTTGTTTGTAATAAATCTTCAATTTTAATTCACTTTTATCCCTATCGCCAACACTTATTTTATATTGATAAAAGAAATGTGGATCATCATTTATATTTGTTGAATCCATTATATGTTTTACTATATTTTTAATTCTATTATTTTTCATTTAATTTAAAAATATTTATAAAAACCTTTTTTTAATTGGAAATATTTTTGAAATGATGTTTTTATTATTTTTTATGGATTTTTATGTTGAACGGGAATTTTAGAAATAAAGATTTTAAAATGGGATTTCATGTATACATTTGTTGTGATCTTTTACTTTTTTTTAAATTAGAAAATACAAAGATATTTTAAAAATGATCATTTTATTATTTATTATGTATTTTTATGTTGAATGGGAATTTTAGAAAAAAAAAAAAGGTTGGAAAAACAATTGTGATGGTCATTGTTTACTATATTTACTATTTATTTACTATTTATTTATTTATTACTATATTATTTATTATTAAAAATTACCAAATAATGGTTGATACAATGGTTTTTTAGCACCATCAATTTCACCAGCTAATTGATTTGAAGGTAAAAGTTTATGATTTGTACCACCAACTTGTTCATCACATTCAATACAACGTGCAACTTCCATAGCACCACCACATTCTCCAATGTAAAAGTAATGACCATTTTTACATTTAAACCAATGACCCGCAGCACTACCAAATGATTTAACAATTGAATCACGATCATTTTTAGTGAGTGGAGAATTTAATTTTTTAATTTTATTAAAATCATCCCAATCTTGATTAATTAAATCTTTATATCTTGAACATTCTTTTGATTTAATTACCAATTGACAAATAAGATTTGGACATTTCTTTAAAATGATTTTACCATCATCTTGTTTTAAATTCATGAGAGAATCTAAATTATCAACAAGGAAAGTATGATCACCATGAAGTGTAATAAAACGATCAGATTCTTCAAATTCTGATAATTTCATCATTGATATTGGTTCATAGTAATCAGGGGTACATTCTCTGCAAATTGATGGACACTTTTCACCACAAAGTCCAACACATTTGTGACCACATGGTTTAATTTTTTTGGGACATGGTTCATTACAATTGACAATTTCACATTGTTCCCTACATAACTTTTTACATTTACCAACATGTAGACAACCTCTATTACAAATTTCAATACAACCAATGCATTCTTTACCACATTGTTCTTTACATCTTGAATGTTTACACTGATTTTCACATTTATGTTGACAAGTACCACATTTACCTGATAAACAACCATGATTACCTGTACAAATATGATTACAAACTAAAACTCTTTTACATTCTTTCTTTGAACAATCTGGATGAACAATTTGTTTTTCACCGTTGCTATTAATTTTACTTGTATGGTCTTCGCATTTTGATAAACATTGATCGCCACATTCCAACAATTCTTTACAAATGAAATCACATTTATCATTATCATTTGATTTACTACATTCTTTTTTAATTAAATGACCACATGGTGATTGTTTTTCAATGATTTCATTACATGGTTCTCTATCACAGTGCTGGCCACATTTCAATTTACATAAATGACTACATTTCAAGAGTTTATTGCATTGAATTGGACATACAAAATCATTCATAATTGTATCACAATTTAATATTAATTTATGATTACATGGTGAAATTGTTTTTTCAACTTTTTCAATACATGGATAACATTCTTCTGAACATCTTTTTAAACATTTATGATTACATGATTCATTTACTTTTGAGCATGGTTTAGTACAAAATACATTTGAATGAGATGGATTAAACAAATGGCATAGTTTTTCGCATTTGTGTCCACAGGAAAGGCGAGATATACAATTCTTTAAACAACCACCTTCTGGTACTAAACTTTTAAAATCATTACCACATGTAATTTTTGAAATTTGATCAAAATGATTACCACATGTTAATACTACTGAATTACTAATTAATGGTAATAATTGTGGTTGATGATGTTCTTGTTCTTTATCTATTTGTTGTTCATCTTTATCTTTTGAATTTTGATTATTTAAAAAAGTTGGATCTAAAATTTGAAACATATTTTTCCAAATTCGATTTGATTTTTCTAATAATTTACGATTGCCAAACATATACATTGCAAATTTAGCTCTTGATATTGCAACATTTATACGATTTTCAATTTTAACAAAACCAGTATCTTCATTTTCATTTGATCTAACCAATGATAACAAAACAATATTTCTTTCTTCGCCTTGAAACATATCAATTGTACGTACATTTACTTTTGTTAATTGTTTCGCATTTGGATCACCAATAGTTGATTTAAAATTTGTTTGAATTAATTGTTTAATTAATTGTAATTGACCTGTATATGGTGTTAAAATTACAATATCTGAAGGAAGATGATTTTGTTTAATTAAATAATCTGCAAGACCAACAACGAATTCTGCTTCAAATAAATTTGATTTACTTGTATTATTGTCAATTGAAGTTGATTCTAAATGCTCATGAGAAATGAAATAAAGATTTGATGGCATACCATTGATTTTAGAATGTTCTCTATCAATTACACTTGAATGATTTTGTAAATCTGGGTAAATTGGTTTAATAAATTGTGATATGTTTGGTACCATTCTACGTTGAATTTTCAATTGTTTATGAGCACTACCATTCTTTAATAATCTTTCAAATAGTGATACATCCAAATTATATCTTTTACCCAATTGGTATACAGAACATGATGGTTTCAATTGTAAATGATCACCAATTAATAATAAATGTTCAGTTGTACTGGGTAATACTGATACTATATGACCTTCATGTACTTCAGCAGCTTCTTCAATAATTACAACTTTAATTGATAATTTATCAAATACTTTTTTCATTCTACTTGCACCTGTAATAGTTGCTGCAATTACATCAGATTTCAATAACACTTGTCTAGTTGCTTGATTTTCATAATCTTTAAATCTTGATGAAACCAATTTAAATTGTTGGATCAATTGTTGAATTTCTTCCATTTTTAAATTGATTTTCTTTTTCAATAAAAATCGGTAATATAATATTCTTTCATTATCATATAAATCAAATATATCATTTATACCATCTTCTTCTTGTATATCTTGAAATGAATGATCAGGTAACTTTAACAACTGATATAAATAACCAATATCAATTGATTCTAATTTTTCATGTGTTTGATCAAAATCAAATCTTCTATTATTTAATAATTCTTCAACAATTTCATCGTCATCATCTTCTTCCAATTGATTTCCCTTTCCATTTTTTGGTGGTAATGGTTGTTGACTATTAAATTTTGTATCAATTATATCTTGTTTAATTAATTTAATAATTGAATTTATCCAATCATCCCAATCAATTTTTGAAATGTTTACATTGTTTGCTTGTTGATTATCTTTGTTTTCTTCTGCTTGATATTCATCAAAAAAGTCATATTCAATATTTTGATAACCAATACCACCACAACCAGAACTAAATTCTTTAAATTCATTAAATGATAAAATATTTGAAATATTATCCAATTTTGATTTAATTGTAATTAATAAATTTTCACGTTCAAAACGTGCAAATCTTTTTGCATTATCTTCTTCCAATTGTTTAACTTTATCAAATAAATTGTATTTTTTAATATTTAAATCTTTTGATCTTGAACCAATTCTAATTACATTTTCAGTTGATTCTAATATACCATTTAAAAATTGATCCAATGCATGATTTGTATAACATAAAATTAAAATTGGTGAATGATGATTTGCTGTAACTGCTGCTTGATTATAACGATTACCACTGAGACGAGAATCACGTGATTCTAATTTCAATTGAATTGATGATAAATGTTTATAAATTACATCAAATAATAACATACCAATTTTAGATTTACCTGTACCAGGCGGACCTTGAATTAATGATAATTGACTTGTCAATGCATGTTCAAATGCATCAATTTGACTTGAATCTAATGTACCCAATGTAGTTGGAAATTTATTAACATCACCAATATCATCAGCATCAACATACAATGATGAAATAATATCAAATTGATTTAATGATCCAATAAATGTTTTACTAAGATTAATGATTGGATTATCACGAATGTATTTTGGTGGAATTGTATCTTTTGAACATTGTAATAAATATTTCTTCAATGGTAATTCGTCTGGTTGTATAGATTGAATTGATTGTAATACATTTCTAATTGATTCAAAATAAGTAGGTGATTCAATCATTGTAAATTTATTTTGAAAAAAGTATTCTAATTTCCCATAATCTGTATCATTATAAAATGAAATTGAAATTGTACTTTCAGAACCCTTTAATGGTCTAGTTTCAACTGTTGCAAAGTAAATTTCATCTTTGAATCCATCATTACTCAATACTAGTAATGAACCATTTAATAGTTTTGAAAAACGTTCCCAATTTATAACCCTTTTATAATTGAATTGAATAACCAATGAAATTGAATATTTTGATTTTTGAAATCCTTTAAATGTTACATCTGTATATAAATATGATGTTGATTTACCACTACCATTTTCTAACTGTCCCAATGTTTCTCTAATTGGATGAATGAAATCTTCACGTAATAAATTGAAATGAGTATCTAAATATTCATCAACACTTGAATATTCTCCAAATTTAATTGGTTTTAATTTTGGTATAACTAATGACCTAATTTCTTTAACTGTTGGTATAATTGTTCTATTTTTATATGTAATTTCATCATTTGATATTGTATTAACGTTGTTGGTAGTTGTGTTTGTGGTATTATCATCTTTATAAATTGTTTGTTTTTGTTTAAAGATTAATAATATCTTTTTAATTGATGATATGGATTGTTGATTTAATTGTATGAATTGATCATCTTTTTCAGATTCTTCAAAACAATATAATTTAAACATTTTTTCAAATAAATCAATTTTAATTAATTTTATTGAATCTTGTGATTTTGTTGTAATTAATTCAATTAGCGATATTGTATTTTTAAATTTTGAAATTGGATTTAATTCTTCTTGAATGTATTTTTGAAAGTTATCTGGTGATGAAAAGAATTTTGATGTTTTTAATTCCATTATTAATCTATTTACACTTGTTTCCATAATTGATTCCCTAAATACAGTGTTGTTGTAAATTTCTAATATTATTTCAATTGTATTTACTGGTAATAATTCTCTTGAATAAATATCTTTAAAACAATTGATTTCTCTAACCATTGTTTCTACTACATCTTGATTATTTTTAAATTTTTGTAAAAATCTATTCATTAAATAATCATTTATTAAATTGAAATCTTTACATATTCATTGTTTCTTTTAATTTCTTCATTTTTCTTTCTTTCAATACAATCAATGGCATCTTGATCTGTTCTTTTGGTTTGCTGTGGTTGTTGTGATTTATTATTATTATTTGTATATTTTCTATGTGATTGTATCATTTTTATGTTTGTCATACAATGATAAAAAAAAAATTAAATTTATTTTGAACTGGCAACAACTTAAAATTTTAAGAAAAAACAGTGTTAAAAAGTCCCCCAATATTTTTAACAGTGTTAAAAAACCCCCAATATTTTTTAAAATAAAATTAGATGTGTGGTGATAAAAATAACACTCATGTGTTAATTTGTTTAAAGAATGAGATTTAATTACCTTTGAGTCTAAAATGTTAAAATTTAATTTTTCAACAAGTATTTCGGAGATTAGCTAAGTGGTAAAATGATACTTTTGGTTGAGTACTGATTTTAATAAATTCATTTTAAATTACCAAATTTAATATTTTTTTTTTTTTTTTCTTTTTTAAAATTACTTACAAGCTCATTATATGCTGCATATCGATAGCTGAGAATCAAGTTATTCATAAATGACATTTTCGGTGCCACATTTATTAATTAAACTCCTATGCATTTTTCACTTAATATAAAGTTTAACTTTTTTTTTAATATTGTAACAATATAAAAAGCTTTGAACAAATATTGAGTGACCTCGTATATTGTTGAAATTACTTTAGATCGATAGCCCTTGAAGTGTGTAACAGGTTTACTACCTTTACATTTCATTACATTATTATTCATATATAATTACACAAATAATCAAAATCAAATAATTAATTATTAAAATAGTAAAACAAATCATAAACAAATCAAGTAAACAATGTTTAATTAAATAACCAATTATTTATAAACAAATCAATCAATATATAATTGTTTAATTACATCAATCACAAATACACAAATAATAATATACATAAATCAATAATTAAAAACATTTTTATCAAGACAGCAATTTACAAGCAAATAAATACAAATGAAAATATTTTATTTTCACACACAAAAACACGCAAAAATATACGCAACACACATAAATACTCATATACAATAATAAACAAATAAAATAAATAAATAAAGAAATATTTTATTATTTTTAAATATATAATTTAATTTTCTTTTATTATTACTTTAATATTATAATTATAGAATTTATTCTAAGTAATTTCACCAACCTCTTACAAGTGTAGATTTCAAATTTTTTTATTTTTATGTGGACATTCGCATGTACCTTTTTTTATTTTTGCATGTTCGTATTTGTATTTTTGTTCGTGTTTGTATTTTTATGTGGACATTC
This sequence comes from Dictyostelium brefeldianum, assembly GCA_013375695.1. Classification (NCBI taxonomy): domain Eukaryota; phylum Evosea; class Eumycetozoa; order Dictyosteliales; family Dictyosteliaceae; genus Dictyostelium; species Dictyostelium brefeldianum. The sequence goes on along the minus strand of JABXES010008094.1, from coordinate 1,471 downwards.
GCATGTACCTTTTTATATTCGTATGTTTGTTTGTGTTCGTATTTGTATTTTATTAATATCTCATTCGTATTTTATTAATATTACAGTCGTTTTTGTTTGTTTTTAGTGTTACATTTGTTTTTTTGTGTTGCATTTTCCGTATTTATTTTGCAACTGGGATGCTCAATAAGTACATATCTGGAATTAATGCAGAATGAGTTTCTCCAAGTGAACCTGAGAAGAAACGGATTTCACGTGAACATTTACTTTCTGCTCTGTGATAGAAAGAACCGATGGTCAATGGAATTGGTAATTGGACTTTTGTGTTTGCGTTTACTGGTGGTAAAACAATTACTTCGGACCATGTTTGTGTTGCAAATTCGTATCTCCAAACATCCATAAGATTGTTCATGATATATGAACCACCAATGACGAATAATTCGGTTTTGTCGGCATAAATAATTTTACAATTGTCTCTTTTACCTGGATTTGGTAATGATGCATCTGGATTTGTTAAATTGACCCATGTTTTTGTTTTTAATTTGAATTGCCAGAAATCACCCAAGTAATTTTTGTCATCAAAACTGGTATTTGCGTCTGGATTACGGGTATAACCTCCATAAACGAAAATTGAATCAAGGTCTTCATTGTAGATGAGATGATGATGAGCACGTGGTGTTGGAGGAGTACCAAAAGTATTAACTAAGGACCAGCCAACGGATGGTTCAAAAACAATAAGATCGGTCTTCAAAGTTTCTGGATATGTAATGAATGCGCTTGTGGTTGAGCTTGAACCAGAGAAAGCATAAACTTTATTACCAACTACAAGTGCTTCGGTACTACGGTTAGAAAGATGTTGTTGTGCTGTTGTTTGAATTATTTCAGCCCAATATTTATGTTTTGCGTTGTACATGAAAGTGGTATTATGAGAGATGTTAATATTACCTCTTCTGAAAGGACCACGACCACCACTTACATAGACATTTTCGGTTATTGGATCAACCCACATCATAGCTTCAGCTCTTGGTGATGGCATGTAAGAAGTTCCTAAATTTTTCCATTTGGATTTGGAAGTATCAAATGCATGGAAATAATCAACTGGGAAATCTACTGGATAACTACCGTTAAGCCCACCAAAAATGTAGAATAATTCATCCTTTTCATTGTAAGCAGATGCACCATCCCACATGTCAAAAGGAATGTCTCCTTTTTGCTCAATATTTTGCCAAGCGTAATTGACACAATCTTCACATTTTTTAGCGTCAACAGTAAAAAATGAAAGATAGAGAACGAATATAATGGATAACATTGAAGTAATTTTACCCATTTTTTTAAAGATTTATATATGTATTGTCAGATTTTAGTAATTTCAAAAAAAAAAAAAAAAAAAAAAAAAAAAATTTTTTTTTTTTTTTTTTTAAAAAATAAAATTTTTTTTTTTTTTTTTTTTTTTGTTGTTTTATTGTTTTGTTTGTTGTTGGTGTTTTTTTTT
>JABXES010008088.1:0-15872 GCA_013375695.1 Dictyostelium brefeldianum | reverse complement strand
TATATAGCCAATATACAAATTTTTTTTTTTTATTTGCCATATATCTAAATAATAACACATTAAAAATATTATTATTTTTTTTTTTTTCTTTTATATAAAAAAAAAAAATAAAAAAAAAAAAAAAAGTAAATAATATTTATTTATTTAAAATTTGGCAAATATAAACATATAAAAAAAAACATACTAACATATTAAAGATATTATTATTAATAATTTCTTTTTTTTTATGATATTTTAAAATAGAAAAAAAAAAAAAATATTAAATAAAGCCTTGGTTGCAATGATTATAAAAAAGAAAAAAAAAAGGTTTAAGATATTTGGAATGAAATTTATCGCTATTAATGGGGTCGGTTAGTACATAAAATAATTTGATCATTTTAGTAAAAAAAAAAAGAATAGCTCGTTATAGAAAATATCTTGCTTAGGTATGAGACACATTTGATATTAAAGTAATTACCATAACCATTTTTTACCACAACTCATATATTAACAACTACAAATTTCATACCAAATATCGTATCCTTCCATTTTTTTTATTTGAAAAAAGAATCACTATTAGGTGGCACCATCTTCTTCGATTTCATCTTTTTTAAAAAATTGTGACATATTTATTATGATCTAATAAACCATTTATTTACTATTAATCTATGTTATTACAAAATTTATAAATTTGAGCCAGGAGTATAAATGATTTCAGCAATATCACTATTAGCGCCACTACTACTACTTTCAATTAAAGGACTTGCAACTTCAGCACCCATTGAGGATGGAATAATATCTTGTAAATTATTTAATACTTCCTGAGGATTAGTTGGAGTTGATGATTTTAAATCATTATTACCAACAACATTACTACCACTACTTCCATCACCACTACCAATACGATTAATAATATCTTCATTTAAACTATTATTTTCCCAAGTTGTTGTTACTTCGGCTGCTGTATTACTTGACGATGATGTTTTATCATTACCAACGCTAATAACACTACCACTACTTTCTGAACTACTATTGTTGATGTTATTATTTTGATTATCAATTGGATCTATAAAATTTTCAACTGGTTTTGTAGTGTATTCTGGTTTATTAATATTTTCCAATGCACTTGTAATACCTTTTTCATATTTATTTGGCATATGATCTGTAAACATTGTAGTTGAAACAATGATTTTATCATGACTTTCTTGTTGAGTAGCTTCACTAACGTAGATACCTTTTGATAGTTTTACAAGGCGATAAATTTCTCCTGGTGGATACAATGATTGTTCACCAGATGGTTCATGAAATACATTTGAAAGGTCAATGGTTGGTGAAACTTTGAGCATTTTACTAAACTTTTTAGTCAAACGATCACCAAGGTTATTACCCGCTGAAAATATTTGAAATAGTTTTTGTGATTTTGTTTTACCTTGTAACAATATTGAATCTATAACCTCTCGTAGATAAAACAAGGAATTAAATGATAATCTTGGTATAATATCATCATTCATTGCATAACTTGTAACTAATGATTTAACTTTTGGATGTGATGCAACTTCCAATGATAATATACATGGTGGACCATATGCAAAACAATGAATTGGAATTTCTGGATGCATATCATTAAATAGAATTGTGAAAACCTAATTTTTAAAAAAAGTATAAAATTAATAAAATAATACATAAACTGCATCAAATACAATGAATAAATACACTGCATCAAATACAATGAGTACTTACACTTGCAACACCTGCACCGAGACTATGTCCTGTTACAACTAGTTTATAACCTTTACAAATTTCCAATGTCCTCATAATGAGTGGATACATTTCTTTCATTTTCATATGTGCACATAATAATATACCCAAATGAGCAGCGCCTTCTTTGTAAATGTAAGACTTTGCTACCAAATCAGTGATTACATCAAAATAATTAAATGTACCCCTAAGTACAAATACAACTGATTTCTTTTCATGATCTAATGCCAAATAATGTCCTATAAATTGAGTTTAAATACATGTTAATATATTTATAAATAACAACTATAATAATAAACAAGGTATCACTATACATACCAGGTGAATATCTAGAACTAAACCATTTTGAAGTGATAATATCTTCTTTTTTAACATTGCAATGTTTTGATATGATTTTTAAATTTGTATTATCAGTGCTAACTACACTTTTGAGTAATTTTAGAATACCAGTACTCATCAAACCATAATATAATTTTCTGCCATATGCTGCTGTACTAAATCTGACATATCTTAAACCATCTTCTAATTTATCTTTATCAGTCATACAACTCCAATTTCTGATTACAATTTCTTTATAATAACCTAATAAATATTTGATGAGCGTTAATATTATATTCATATGAATTGCATTGGGTAATATATTATATTATATTGTGTTTAAAGGATATACATACTATTTAATAAAACTAAACCCATAAATAAATTAATTTTACTGTATTTCTTTTTTAATAATAATTTATTCAACAATTCTGTAATAACTTTCATTGATTTACTTGCCTGTTCAGATAAATTTTTACCTTCTTCCATTAAAGATAAATGAGCTTCATCTTTTTCTTCTTGTTCTTTAATTTCATTCAAGTCAAAATCTGATGGTAAAACTAATGGTGGTACTTTTAATTTCAACTTCTTTCTAACTGAATGTCTTCTTTCAATTTGGCTATTTACTAATCTACAAGCAATTGGACTATCATTAACACTAACTTCGGCTACAACTATTTTACCATCAACTGGTGATTGTGTTGGTTGATGTTTTAATTGTTTTTGTTGTTTTTGTTGTTTTTGTTGTTTTTGTAATTCTTTGTGTTCTTTATGTTGATTTTTTGATGTTATTGATGGTGTTGATGGTGTTGATGCTGATGTTGATGCTGATGCTGATGATTGATTTTTGTGTTGGTATAAATGAAATATATTACTTAAACTATTACGATAACCATGAGTTTTATTTTTTTTAATAGTACCATCATCCGATGATTCTGAACCACTTGAACCATTGTGTATTAAACTATTATTATTGTTGGTATTAATATTACCATTATCAAATGATGATGTTGACGATGATGGTAATGATGAAGATGGTGATGATGAAGATGTAGTTGTTGTTGTGGTTGTAATATTATTATTAATTGTATTATTGGCATTAATATCACTTTCACTATGACGATAATGTGTAGCCGCACCAGTGGTATTTGGATCCAATGGTGTTAATATAGGTGTTAAATCAGGAGGGTTATCAGTTTCTTTTTCTCTAAACAATAAATTTGCCTCCTTTCCTTTTACTTCAATTTTTTTATCAATTGATGTTTGTGGTAATTTGACATTATTACCATCACTGCTACTATTATTACTGCTACTATTGTTACCACCATGTTCATCATCAGAAGAAAACATAGGTGAATTTGTATTATAAACTTCTTCCTCTTCTTCATCTTCTTCATCTTCTTCATTTCTTCCATGTTGATTTAGAATGAATTGGCTATCATTTTCATTTTCATTTTCATCATTGTTGATTAAAGAGTCATTAAATGTCTCTGATAATTGTCTTTGAAGATCATGTGAAATTGTAACCAATGAATTTATAGTTTTTCTAAATTCTTGACTTGAATCTGTTCGTTCAAGAACATGATGTTGATGATGATGATGGTGATGTTGGTGATTATGTTGGTGGTGATTATTATTACTGCTACTACTATTATTATTATTTGTAATATTATCTTTCTTTTTTACATTATGTATTGTACATAAACTATTTAATGTACATTGTTGTTGTTGACCGAAATTAAATGACTCTTTCATTCCCTGATTATCATTTAAATTAATATTTTCAATGATATTTTGATTTAAATTATTTTCACCACAACTACAATTATTATTATTACTATTATTATTGTTATTGATATTATTATTATTATTAACAATATTATTATTATTAAAATCAATAATTGATAACAATTTTTCTTTTACATCTAGAGAAGAAATTATCCACTCCTTTTCATTTTCTTTAATATCCATATTTAATGGGTGATCCCCAATATTATTATTACTATTTATATTGTTATTATTACTATTATTGCTATCCATTTTTTAAATTAAATATATGTATAAATATAAATAATATTTTATTTTTATACACACAATAGATGCAGATTTTATGATAAAATTTTATTATTACAAAAATGTATTATTATTTAAATAATATAATTATTTAATTAATTAATTAATATATGAAAAGTTATTATTATTACTATTATTATTATTTTGAATATTATGATTTCATTTGTTTAGTCAATAATATAATGAATCTTGCTTTTTTATTTATTTAAATGTGTTTTAAAAATTTATTTAAAAAAATATTTGTGATAAATATTGTGCGTGTTGTATTGTATTTATATTAAAGTAATATAGATCTTTATTTTATATGTAAACAATTCTAAAGATGAAGGAGTGTGTTACGATAATTTTTAAACAAAACAAATTGTATTATCCTTTGAGATAAATCCAAAAAAAATAAATAAAACAAAAATAGAAAGTGTGTGTTTTACAATAAAATAAAAATTAATATAAAAGGAGTGGGGTAATTATTGAAAAACAAAAAAATTTATTGTTTTTTCAATACACACACTATTATTGCAATATGTTTTTAATTTGAACAAACTGCAATAAAAGTTATCAAACATGAAAAAAAAAATTAAAAAAATTAAAAAAATTAAACGAATAGATTTTTAATCTGATAAATGTGATTGGTTCGTTGTTAATTTTAACCAAATTTTTCAAAAAAAAAAAAAGATTTTTAAAAATCATGGTGATTAATGATTAACCATACAAATGTCATATAACGCTTAAATTTATTCAATTTATTAAATTATTTGTTTGTTTAACGTTTTTAAATTATTGTTTATTTTGTTTTGTTTTGTTTTAATTTTTTTAAATACCTTCTGTGGGTATTACCCACAAATCTTCCGGACATAACTATTTCACTTCATGAAAAATGCTCACATTTTAATCCAATTAATGCTATGGCTGGTTAAACCCAGATGGTTGATGATTAATGATACAATGTCATATGACGCTTAAATTTATTAAATTATTGTTTTTTTTGTAATTGTTTTTTTTTTTTTTTGACCACTTTCTTCAAGCATTATCGGCAGATGGTTGAGTAGCAGCAGAAGTAGATGCGGCGGTAGTTGTATTTGCAGCAGCAGCTTTATTTAAAACATCTTTACTAACAACAATTTCACTTTCACTTCTAGAGGCGATAGTATTTGAAGGTAAACGAGGGAAATTATCACCACCAGTGTAAACAATTCCAAGTTGTGGATGATTTGATGGAGGAACATTATTAAAACCAGTTGTACTTGCAGCGAATGATCTACCAACTGATTGATTATTATAATCTTGAGTTGTGTAACCACCTCTTGAGTGGCCTTCACCTGTATCTTTATTATTTGTTGATCTTCCCATTGAATCCATTGATGTACCAATAGAGTCCATTGAATGTTGTTGACCAGATAAAATTAACCAAACCTTTGGTAAAAAGAGTACTGCTACTGTGACTGTAAATCCAAGTAAAATTGCAATGGTTTGAATTACAATGATAGCAACTGGATTATCTCTTAAAATAAAACCTAATGCAATTGCAACAATCATTACAAATGTTAAATTGTATAACTATAGTTGAGAAAGAGAGAAATGTTATGTTAATACATATTATGAACCCAAAACGCTTTACAATATATATTTATACATACAGCTAATGTGATTGGTTTTGATTCATTTAAAGAATCTACAACATCTCTAGTTTTGAAAGCTAAAAATACACCAACTAAAATATAAAATACTTTATAGAATACAAAAACAAACCACCAAGCTTGAGAGTCTGAAATACATTGAAGTTGAGCTTCACCTGCTTTGAAAATTGGTTCAGCTGATGGAATTTGTCTATCAATTGTAGTCCATAAAATCATGAAAATAGTTTCCAATAATACGAAACCACCTACTAATGTAATGATATATTTGTTTGTAATACGAATAACTTTGAATTTTCTTGCGTTGTGGAATAATCTCCATGTTCTCCATGTTTTGGCAAATAATGTACCAAAAAGAATAACATAACCCAAACCCAATAACCAAGGGAAACTTGAACAGAGAGCAATGGTTGGATCTGATAATAATGTGAATACTGATGCCAAACCCATAAGTGCACCAACAATAATAAAGATACAAAAGAGTGGTGATGAATAACGGAATTTTCTCCATTGTAAAACAATGACTAAACCAATGCCGATAATAAGTATTACACAAACACCAGTAATTACACCTAATACAATGTTGAGAGTTCTATTTGATAAAACAACTGAATAATCTGATGGAACTTCTCTTTGTGGACCACTATATGTAATTTGTTTTGTGTAGTTAATTTCACCTGTAAATGGATCAATTGAACCAATTGATTCAAATGAGCCTGCAACTGGATCAACAAAATTGAGTAAACTAAATACACCATGTACTCTATCACCAGTTTCTGGATCAAATGCAACTTCACCAGTAATACCTGTAAAACTAATACTTCTAATTGATGTTCTTACTTGTTCACCATCCCAAATGTCACCACCTTTTGACAAAACATCATCCAATGCCAATAATAATGCTTTGGTTGAATCATAAGCGAATGATGAACCTTTAAAGAAACCGAATTCATTTGGATTATAATTGGTTGTAATCTCTTTTTCAAATTTAACATAGGCTTCACCACCTAAACCATAATTTGGGAAAGTAGCAATTGTACCAACATAGTCTGAATATTCAAAGGTTTCAATCTTATCAACGGTTAAAGTTTGATTCAAACCATCAATTTCACCAGGGCTTTGTTGTGTTAATTCAGCACAACCATCAGTTACAATCCATGTGAAACCTGAACCAAGGAAACCTCTTCTTTTAGCATGATGCCAAAGTACTTTGCAATCAATTGGGAAAATAGCATAAAGAATAATAACACGACTCTTGGCAGCAACTAAATTGTCAAATAAAATATCGTAGTCTTCTTGAGGAGCTATGAGACCGGAATCAACTGGTGCAATTGCTTGATTTGTATTTACTGTAATACCAATTGCATTTGATTGTTGTACTAATTGATCTGCACCACCATTACCATAATCTTCATTTGTGTGAACACATGAAATTCTTGACCAACCATTTTTTTGTACAAATGATAAAATTGCTTTTACTTGTAATTTATCGTCTGGCATAGTACGTTGGAAAAATGGATATGAATCAGGATTTGAAAGTGATGTACCAGTTGCATAAAAACTAACTGATGGTACTGCGAATGAACCATAAACTAGACATTGTTTTGCTGAACCACCTGAATATGCTGGACCAATAACACCATTTACTGGTGTGCTAACTAAATCAATTGCATCTATAATTTCATTGCTATCAGTTATATTAAAAATTGTAATGGATTTGCCATATTTGGATTGAAATTGTGATGCGTATTCACTAACTGCAATTTGGGCTCCTCCCAAATATTGACTATACTCGCTTTCTTCTGTATATGCTACAAAACCTAATACAATTTTATTTGGATCTGCTGGTGCTGGTTTTACCAAGCAATAAACATTGCTGATTGAAATTATTAAAATTATAAAAATTAAAATAAATTTCATTTTGGATATTTTCTCTAAACAATTTTTTTTTCGGCCAAATTGTTTTTTTATAATACACAAATAAATAAATAATTTTATAAAATAATAGTGATTATTATTATTATATATAAATAAATATATATTTGTGCGATATGCGTATTTGCAAATATTTTAAAATAAATGAAAAGAAAAAAAGAAACTGAAAAACTAAAAAAAACTGAAAAGAAAAAATGAAAAAAAAATGAAAAAATAAAATATCCTACGATTTTTTTTTTACTATTAGGTTGGTATCACATAGATAAAGTATGCCACATTATATGAGCCGTTATCGTTTAACGGTCACATACTTTTTTGAAAAAAAAAAAATCCGTGCTATGTTGGAAAACGGTTTGAAATTCACATGAGGTTGTCACATTTTTCTAATGTGTGGTCTATGCCAAATAATTATAATAAAGAATCTATTATTGGATTTTTTTAGATATTTTTGATTTCTTTTTTTTTTTTTTTTTAAGCAACACAAAAACGCAAAAACAGATACACAAAAATATTCTAATAAATAAATCAGATTGAGTCGAGCCCAACAAACAATTTTTGATTTTTAAATAATCAGTTGATCATCATAAATAATAATATTATTATTGTTATCCAAATCAGAAAAAGTAAAAAGATAGTTAACAAAATAACAAAAAAAAAAACGAAAAAAAGTTACCATATCGAGATATGATTGCTAAATATATCTTTTTGAATTGTTGTATTTAAATATATATAATACTATTTTATAATTACTTTTTTTTATTGGTTCGTTTTTTTTTTTATTTTTTTTTTTTTTTTTTTTTTTTTTTTTTTAAATTTTTTATTTTTTTTTATTTTTTTTTTTTTTTTTTTTTTTTTTTTTTTTTTTTTTTTTTTTTTTTTTACTTTTTCAATATTTGATATTGAATTAATTGATTTATTGACGTTGACGTGGTGCAGAACGTAAAATATCATCAACTCTCATGATCATTTCAGCTGCTTCGTGAGCACTTACTAAAACTTGTTGTTTAACTTTAAATGATTCAATGATACCAAGTTCTTCAACGTTACCAATACAACCATCTCTCATGTTGAGACCACATTTATTATCACCTTGATGATGAGCAGCTTTCAATTGAGAGACTAATTCACTACTATCGTAACCAGCATTATTTGCAATGATGGTTGGAATTTGACGTAATGCTTTAGCAAATGATTCAATTGCCATTGCTTTTTTACCTGGAGTGATAGCAGCTAATTCATCGACAGCTTTAGACATGATCATTTCAGAACAACCAGCACCTAATACAGTACGTGTTTCACCAACGGTTACAGCCATAACACAAAGTGCATCATGAATTGAACGTTCAGCTTCTTCAAGAATATGAGAGGTTGCACCACGAAGTACAATTGTACATGCCTCACCAGATGGAATACCAGAGAAACGAATAACTTTATCTTCACCAATCATAACTTCTTCAATGAGTTTACAAGTACCAATTTTAACTAATTCAGGATGATCAAAAGTGGAAACAATTTCAGCACCAGTTACCAATGCTAAACGTTCAATACCATCGAAATCAGCATGTTCAATTGACATTACACCATTTTCAGCAAAGTATTGTTCTGGTAAATTATAAATGAGTTGACGATTTACAAAACAATTGATACCATGATCAACAATTTTTTTACATTTGCTCAACATTTTCTCTTTTTCTGCATCTTCTAATTTTGAAAGTTCACCCATTGAATCAACAACTACTTTACCACCGAAAATTTTAATTTTATCTGTATCCATTGCAGTGTTTGCAATGAGAATCTTTGGATTTTCTAAACGTTTTGGACAACCAACACCAATCTTTTTCTCTAAAATGAATCCTTCATCCAAATAGGATTCACGTAATGATCCACCACTCTTTTTAATGATATGAATATTATCTAAATTTGTATTACCTTTTAATCTAAGTACTGCATCAACAACCATATTAGCAAAATGTTCTTTTTCTGTATGTAAAATTTTTGATGATAATGTTGTTTTTGCTATATTTATTAAATCTTGTCTAAATTTATCTGTATAACAATAAGTAATAATATTAATATTGTGAACATAATAGAGGTAGTAGTTCATTATCTTCTTTAATTATTATTATTATTTACCTTTATCATTTGAATGATCATTTGTTGATTTTGTTAAAGCGTTACGAGCAGCTTCTAAAGCCATTCTCCAACCACTAATGATTGTTTGTGGATGTACTTTTTGAGCAACTAATCTTTCACCTTCTCTTAATAATTCACCAGCTAAAACACAAACACTTGTTGTACCATCACCTACTTCATCATCTTGAGTTCTTGAAATATCAACTAAAATTTTAGCGGCTGGATTATCAATATAGATTTTTGTTAAAATGGTGGCACCATCATTTGTAATAATTAATTCGTTTGGGTTACTTGCTGAAATTAAAATTTTATCCATTCCTTTTGGTCCCAATGTTGTTTTAACTAAATCTGTAATTGCAATTGCACCAACAAATGATGACTAATAAATTATGTAATGTTGGGTACAGTATAAAGTAAAATCATTTTTTTGATGTGTTGTTCGTTAACATATATTTGATATATTTGATATTGATAATGTTTGATATTGATAATGTTTGATATTGATAATGTTTGATAAGTTTGATATTGATATGTTTGATATATAATATATTTCATTATTTCATTATTTCATGATGATAATAAAAGTTTTTGTTTTTATTATCAATAATAGTATCATATGATGATGATGATGATGATGATGATGATGGTTGATAAAGATGTATGAAGAATAAGTTAGTATATGATTTGATCAACACTAACACATATATAACAAGTTTACGTACCAAACGAGCAATTTCACCTCTTTCTTCAGATGCATTTTGATTTAAAATTGGAATTGGAGATAATTGACTCTGCAGAATAGTTGAAAAAAGTTAGTATAGAGTGATACATTTACATAGTCATTGGTGGTCTGTGTCATTCCTATAATATTGTTATAGTCGATTACATACTGACATTGTTAACAAAAACACAAACAATTAATGAACAATTATTAATTTATTACAACGAACCAAATCTTAAAAAAAAATTGAAAAAAAAAAAAAAAAAAAAAAAAAAAATTTAAAAAAAAAAAAAAAAAAAAAAAAAAAAAAACAAAAAAGTCAAAAAAAAAAAACATTCAAAAAAAAAAAAAAAATAAAATAAAAAAAAGGCGAACTTGCGTTCACATAAACAAATATAAAAAATATTTGTATAAACAAGAATTGTTGTACAAAACAACAATGAATTCATTTTTGCTTAAAATCACTATCAAGTGTTTGGGTCTCTTTATAAGACAGTATCCCAACAAATATAGAAAATGTCGCTAATAATTTTCATAAAAATAAAAAAATAAAAAAATAAAAAAATTAAACAAATAAACTTTTTTTTGTTGAATCAATAACATGTTTATTTTTAGTTGAAATGATAAATATCTTTTAAAACTACCAAACTAACAACAATTATTATACGTGTTTGGTTTGTTTTTTGAAAAATCGAATTAAAATTTTTATTTTTATTTTTTTTAAATTTTTTTTTTTATTTTTTTTTTAATTTAAAACATAAAACCACATAGTTATAAATACATATACATACAAATAATAATATAGCGCAAACAACTTTTTTTTGGTTTTAAAAATACTATATAGTTTTTAATTAATATCAACAACAACAATAACAAATAAACAAAAAAGCAAACTATCATAGAAATTTAAAATACAACATACATACATAAATAAATACAAATATATATATACAATATAAAGAAATGAAAATTTATTCAATTGGTTTATTTAAAATAGTACCTGGAAATAAACCAGTATTATTAAATATAGTTTATGAATTATCATCATTTGGATTTTTCCAAAGAGGGTCAGTTAAAGAAGTATCATTATTTGTATCAAGAGAGACAGTTGGTCGTACCAACGTTGGTGAAAGAGTATCAATGGAACATACACAAACAATGAAAGTATGTCATACAACAGTTGATAGTAAAGGATTGGGTTGTAGTATATTAACAGATTCAGAGTATCCTGGTCGTGTTGCTCACACATTGATTAGATTATGTTTTGAGGAATTTTACAAGGTACATCCAGAATCCGAATGGAGAAATATACAAGCAGATGTAGAATTATTAACACCAGCAATCGATCAATTATTATTAAAATATCAAAATCCTGAAACTGCTGATCCAATGATGAATCTACAAAAGAATTTAGATGAAACACTTACAATCGTAAAGAAAACCGTTGAACAATTGGGTCAAAGAGGTGAAAAGTTGGATGATTTGGCCGCAAAAAGTGATGATCTTAGTTTTCAAAGTAAAGCATTTATGAATAATGCTGAAAGAATGAATAAATGTTGTGGTTACATGTAAAATATAATTTATATAATAAAATTAAAAAATAAAAAAAATATGCACATAAAAATAATAATTATTATTATTATTGATGTGTTATATATTTTAAAATATACAAATGTGTGTGTTTTTATTATAATTAATTCCGGAATACTATTTTTAAAAATTTTTAAATTGTTTGTTGTTTTTTACTTGTATCAGCCAGTGGGGTGTGTGAAGTTACAAATAGGGTTTTTTTATATCATGAATTCCGGAATGAAAATAAATTAAATTTTTAATTTTTTTAATTTTTTTTTTGGTAATATAAAATTCTTTTCTGTGTTAATATTTTTAATATTTGCTCCAGAATAATAAAAAAGGTAATAATTATTTTTTAATTTTGTTATAAAAGGATCTTCTTCTGTTTTTTTTCAATATCATTCATTAAATAAATAATAAATATTTAATACATATAAATAAATAAATAAATAAATAAATTTTCTAGAATTTTTTCAACACAATTAAATAAAATGTCAACAACAGTATCAGTATTCGGAGCAACAGGAGCACAGTAAGTTGATAATATATATATTAATAATAGTAATATTGATACTAATTATAATTATAATTATCATTATTATTTATAGAGGTGGATCAGTTGCCAAAGCATTATTAAAAGATGGTCGTTATAAAGTACGTGCATTTTCAAGAAACCCAGATTCAGATGCATCAAAAGAATTGGTTAAATTAGGTGCCACCATTGTTAAATTGGATGACACTGATTCAAAAGAAGCCATTAAAAATGCATTAGCTGGATCACAAGCTGTATTTTGTGTAACAAATTGGTGGGCATACTACGACAAAGAATTACAAATTGGTCTCAACATTGCTGATGCTGCATTTGAAACCGGTACAGTAAAACATTTCGTTTACTCATCATTAGCTGGATGTAAAGAAATTTCAGGTGGTAAAATTGAAGTTGCTCATTTTGATTTGAAAAACAAGATTGAACAACATCTCAAATCATTATCTGCAAAGAATCCATCATTTGTTACAAGTTTTGTTTATGCAGCATTTTACATGCAAAACTTTTTCACATTTTTCCCACCAAAAAAGAACGACGATGGTAGCTTCACATTGACAATGCCAGTTGATCCATCTTCAAAATTCCCATTGGATTTAGTTGATATATCAGAGTTGGGTTCAGTAGTTGCTCAAATTTTCGCATCACCAGATAAATTCTCTGGTAAAGTAATACCAGTAGCTGGTGATACATTAACTGGTGCACAAATCGCCGAGAAAATGTCAAAAGCATCTGGTAAAAAAGTTGTTTATAACTATGTTCCAACAGATGTATTTGGTGGATTTGGTTTCCCAGGTGCAAAAGAATTGGCTGCCATGTTTGAATATTACAACATTTATGGTGCATTCCACACTCATGATAAAACAGTTGCCCAAAAATTGGTTAAATTATCAACATTTGATGAATTTTTAACCAAATCAAAATTCAAACTTGAATAAACAAACAAACAAACAACAAACAACAAACAAAAACAAATTAACAAACACAAAGTAAATTCATATCATAAATAATATTGTAAATAAAAAAGCATTCCATTTTTAAATATTATTTTATTATTAGTTTTTATTTATTTAAAAAAATAATTCAAAAAGTGAGCTATATCCAATTAGTTATAATATAATTGTATTCAACAAGTTTGGTTTCCAGTTTGTTTAGACATTTTAACAGAGACTAAAACAATTTGATTTTTTGTTATTTTAAAAATGGTAATTGTTTTTATTTTAATTTATTTTTATACAAATATTTGATTTTCACCCAAAAAGAATATAAATTGTATTAAAATTTTAAAAGTTAAAAAAAATACAATTATTCCAAATATAATACTCATTGGTAATGCAGGTAAAGGTTTTTTAAAGATTGCCAATAATATTAATGTTAAAAATAAACCCTAAAATAAGAAATTTAAATAAATTAGTATATAAAGTAAAAAATAAAATATAGGGTAGTAAATAATAAATACATACAGTAATGATTGCAATAAAAACAGTGAAAACAGTAGTAATTTGATATACAGCTGCTTTTCCAATTAAAACACTATAAAATACAAAATCACCTAGACCAAGTCTAATTGATTGTTTACCCCTTTTAATTGATTCACTTGTTGTTGAATCAATACTAGATTCAACATCTGAAACAGTATATTCGTTTGTTTCATCACCAATTATAATACTTTTTGTTAATTGTAATTGTTTTGGTGATGATGATTGTGATTCCAATTGTTGTTCTTGTAATTTTTCTTGTTTTATATAATTTGGAACTGGCGGTGGGGGAGTAATTGAACCACAGGTTGGTATACCTTTATTATCATTATCATTATCAACCATTACCATACCAATATATATACTAGCATTATAAATCATTGCAGGTATTTCTTCATTTCTTTTTTGAGCAGTTTCGATTAAAATTTTCAATGGACCACCGGGGCATAACACTGCGAATATATCATAAATGGAAACAACAGATAATATCGCCCATGTAGTCCAATCTGGTAATCTCGAAAAAAACAATGCCATCAACACACTAATACTAATTAAATATGAATGATTTAAAAGTTTAGGTGAATACCAAAATATACAAACTATACCACCAACACTAAAATTCCATACTACAATTACAAATGTTATATAATCTAATCCAAGATTTAAATATGCCAATAATATTCTAGATTTAAATATATAGTTTCAAAATTAATATTATTATTTTAAAATTCATATTACATAATTATCATCGTTACTTACAAGAATAAAAAACCACCAAATACACCTAGTAATAAAACTGATGTACCCATTAACCAAGCATATAATGCTTTCATCATTTTGAATTTATATAAAACTACCATAATTGTTGTACTAAGAATAATTACTGCTAAAAAAATTAAAGAATTTACAATCGAATCAAATACCATTTTATCAGCACCACCAACTCCACCTTCACTTTCACCACTATCATCAGCAAAATCCATAGGAGGAGGTGATTTATGTGTTGCTCTATTTATTATTATTGTTGTAAATTATAAAAACATAATTAATAAATGTGGATATTATAATGTTTGTTTCATATACATACGAAGAAGAAATTGATCTTATTGCTAATACAACTATTACCATTGTAATGCAAACAGGATATAGAATATTTATTATCATTTCTGAATAATCAACCAATTCAGGTACTTGTTCAATTTCATCATCGTCATTTTTATTATATATTCCATTTCCATTATTTTTATTATTGTTATTGCTAAAATATTTTCCAATGCTACTATCACTGTAATCGCTGTTTGGTTCGCTAATATCATCTCTAAATAAATTTTCAATATTTATAATTGAATTATCAGATTTTATAAACGCTTTATTTGTACTACTGCTAATTGAATTAAAACTTTTTTCTGAAAAGGTTGGTGAATTTAAAAATGTATTGATATTGTTACTAATATTTGTATTGTTATATATTGTATTGTTATAATTTATAATTGTATTGTTACTGATGTTATTACTGGTACTACTATTATCTATTGAATTTGACTTGACATTTTTCTTTTTAAATTTATTTAATTTTTTTTTTTCTATATTGTTATTTTCTACATTTATATTGTTATTGGTTGTATTATTATTATTATTATTATTATTATTTATTTCATTTTCCTTTTTTTTATTTTCATCATCATTTTCAATCATTTTTTATTTTTATAATCTATAAAATAGTATTATTA
>JABXES010008081.1:0-15892 GCA_013375695.1 Dictyostelium brefeldianum | reverse complement strand
TATTTTTTTTCATTTTTATTGTATAAAATAAAAAAAAATGTTTTTAAAAAAAAAAATTTAATATTATGAAAAAAAAAAAAAATTTTTAATTTTTTTTTAACAAAAAAAAAAAAAAAAAAAAAAAAAGTTTTTTTTTTCGTCAAATCATTTTTGATCATCACACATTAATTATCATTTTTTAAAAAATATTAAAATGGGATAAAAGATTAAACAATATATTAAAGATATACAGAATGGTTTCAAAATAATAAAACAACATTACTATTTTGATGTTTTTAATAATGATATGATAATAAAAATAATGGTAATATTATAATATGGGTGTAATAATAATAACAATAAACATTAACTCATTATATGAATCCAAATATATTCACTTATATACACACAACCACTATCACAAAAAAGATAACAACACCACACACACCCTCACACTCAATAAAGTAGTTATATAAGTTTTAAATTTTCTCAAAATACATATGAAAAAAAAACACAATCACCCACTCTCTCACACACAATAAATTATAAAATGTGATAAATTTATATGGTGTAATTTATTTTTAGAACATAAAAAACAACACAATATATGCCACACACAAATTTAATTTAAAAAAAAAAAAAAAAAAAAAAGTTTTTAATTAAATTTTATGTTAATTTAAAAAAACACACAAAACACAATTTCAGTTTATATAATAAAAGAAAGAGAAAGAGAAAGAGACAGACAGAGAGAGAGGTAGATAGATAGACTGTTTATTTGTATATAATAAATAATAATATATAATAGTAGTAATAATAATAATAATACATAAAATAAACTTAACCTAAACAGCCATAATCATTATAATTATAATAATCAGAACATACCTTTTTTTTTTTTTTTTTAAATAACTATATTAACAGTTTGTGTCTCATTAACATATATCCACACATACACACATATATCATTATTTATTTTCAATCAAAAAAACTAAACATATAACTCATATAATAATATACTGTTTTTTAAATTTAACAACACTGATTATTTTTTTTTTTTTTTATTTTTTTTCTTTAAATTAAATTTTTCAATATTAATGTATAAAACAAAATAATAATCATTCATTTTTTATTTTTTTTTTATTTTTTTTTTATTCTCAAATTTTTAAACACACACACACATAAAAAAAACACTTGTATATATATTAATATTTAAAATAGTATTTTTCAAGCTATTTGATATTAGAAATAGTGATAAATAAATAAACAAACAATGAATAATATAAATAATAATGATCATATCACAGAGTTAAATAATAATAATAATAATAACACACCAATAATAACAACAGCAACAATTGCGCTCAATAATAATAACATTATTGAAACTAATGTAAATAATAACAACAACAATGTAAATAGTAATAATAATAACAATAATAATAATGAATCACTTTTAATTAATAATGCAGTTGGTACACCAAGTGGTAATAGTAATAATGCATATATAAGTAATGGTGGAGGTAGTGGTAGTGGAAGTAGTAGCAGTAGTGTAAATAGTGGTAGTAGTGGTGGTAGTGGTAGTAGCAGTAGTGGTATTGTTAAATCATCTTCATCATCCTCTTCTTCATCCTCTTCATCCTCATCTTCATCTAGTAATATAAAGAATCCAATTGAAAATACACCAACAAAAGGTGTTTGGATAGTAGAAATACCTACATTTTCAACATTTAAAGAATCATTTTATACACCAATTTTTAATTTATGTGAATCAAATTGGTAAGACCATACACACATATTCACATCATCACATATTCACATCATCACATACTCATTCTATTTATTCACTTTATCATATATATTACAGGAGATTACTTATTTTTCCAGAAGGTAATAACAGTCCAGGAAATATATCAATTTTTTTAGATTATTATGACATTGGCATTAATCCATTGTTTCAAAAAGAAGCAACATTAACCCTAACATTGATAAACCAATTTGAAGAAGGAAAGAATGTAAAGAAAAGTATGTTATATACAACTATTATTATTATTGTTACCCACCATATTAAAATTTTTTTTTAAAAAAAACACACTCACACAAAAATTCAACCACACCTAACCACACATATTCTGTTTTTTTATATTGTTACAAACAAACATACTAACATTCTGTTTAATAATAATTACATATAATTTTAGCATCAAATCATGTATTTTCATTTAAAGGTGTTAATTGGGGATTTATTAGTTTTTTAAATTTACAAATTTTATCAAATCCAAATAATGGTTATTTAGTATCAGATAAATTAAAGATAAAAGTTGATATTCAGTCACCAAAAACAGTTGATTTATCAGATCCAAATGAAATTAAACCATATGGTAAATTCTCTTATCATCTTACAAACTTTTCACATCATTTTGAAAATTTTTATTCTCCAACATATTATGTTTGTGGTTCAAATTGGTAAGTTTTAAATTGGTGTTAATATATTATTTATAAATAAATACTAACCACAATCTTTATACTTACAGGAGAATATATATATTCCCAAATGGATATTCATCACCAAATTATTTTTCAGTTTATTTAGATTTATTGGATGTTAAATTCAAACCATTAATGGTAAAACATTTATTTTTTGCAATTGAAATCATCAATCAAAAGTACCCAGAAAAGAATCTAAAGAAATGGGTTGATCATGTTTATGATGATAAAAATATGAATTTTGGTTTCCCTAAATTTGTTTTATTAAGTACATTGTTAAATCCAGAATTAGGCTATATAGTTGATGATACAATTATAATCAATATTGAATTCACTGTAATGTCTTCAAATTTCATTGAACCTTCACCAAAGTAAGTAGATCATCATCATCAACAATAACAACAACAAGAACTAAATCTAATTTTACTATTATTATAGTTTTGAAATTTCATCAAATTTAGGACAACCAGATTGTGGTAAATTTACATTTTTTGCAAAGAAACAACCAAACATTGATTTAATATTTTCACCAACATTTGAAATTGCAGGTTGTTTATGGCAATTGGTTAGTTATCCATTAGAGAATTTAACAGATTACTTTTCAATTTATTTGGATTTAGTTGATATTAAAACTAAACCACTATTAAGAAAACATATATCATTTGCAATTGAAATTGTTAATCAAGATAATCCTTCTAAAAATTTTAAAAAATGTATGTTTTTATGCTTTTATTATTATATATATTATACATTAATACTAATTCATGGTGTAAAACTTACAGATATAAGTAACATTTATTCATACAATTCATTTAGTTGGTTATTTCAAAAGTTTATGAAAATATCAACATTATTTAAACCAGAGAATGGATTTATCAAGGATGGTACAATTATAATTAATGTTGAACTGATTGTTATAGCATCTGATTTCCTTAGACCAATTCCATTCAATAAGAATTTATTGCCATTTTTTAATCAACAACAACAAATTCAAACTTCAAATAACAATAGTAATAATGGTATAAATTATTATAATAATTCAACAACAACCACATCAACTTCAACTAATCCACCAGCAAAAAGATTTTTAAAAACAATTACAACATTAAATGGTGATATTGATAGTGAATTTATAAAATCATCACAAGGTACAGGTGGTGAAAAGAAACAAAGACATTCTTCATCAATTGATAGTAATGTTGATGAATGTATGTTATCAATGTCAAAAGATGATAATTGTAATGGTGGTAGTGGTAGTTCATTAAGACAATCACAAGATTCAATGGATATTGATTTAGTTAAAGAACCTGTAATGGCATCAAATCAATTGAAAGAAGTAACAGATTCATTTTCATATGATATTGAAAAGTTTTCAACATTGGACAAGAATTTCTATTCACCTGTTTTCAAATTGTTCAATACTGATTGGAGATTTTATATTTTCCCAAAAGGTAATAGTGCATCTGGTTTCTTTTCACTCTATTTGGATTACGTTGATCCAAAAACAAAACCAAAGATTCGTCAATACATTTGCTTTATTTTAGAAGTAGTAAATAAGGATACTAAAAAATCTGAAAAGAAATGTATGTATACATATATAAAATAATGATTATTAACAATCAGTTACATATAAACTATTTACTAATACCAATAATCTCATATTCGTATACAGATTCATTTCATACATTTTGTTATAGTAGTGTAAATTGGGGATTTAAAAAGTTTTTACCATTGGAAACCATTAAAAAGGATGATCATGGATTTTTAGAAGATGATACACTCACAGTTAAAGTTACAATTTTCTTTTTATCACAAAATATATTGGATACAAATCATTTATTATCATATTCAAATGAAACATCAAAACATATTCAATTGTATAGTAAACATAAAGTTGTTGATTCTATAAATAATGGTGGTAGTAATGGTGTAGATAGTAATTGTAATATTAATAATATCAACAGTAATAGTAATAGTAGTGGTGGTAATATAGAAAATAGTAATAGTAATGGTAGTGGAAGTAGTGGTGGAGGTGGTGAAAATAATAATACAACAACTACAACAACAACCACATCAACAAACAACAATTCAACAAACAACACAATAATCAATGTAAATAATAATAATAATAATGAAAAATTAAAGAAACAAAAATCAGATGAAGAAAACTTTTATTATCATACAATTAAATTAACATTGGATTATGATTTTGAAAAGAGTCAATCATTTGATTTGGTTGATTTCATTAAACATAATCCAATAAAGATTAGAAAGTTATCAACATTGTTGGAATTGAAATTACAAATTCAAATGATTTATGGTGTTTCATTTGAAAGACAAAGAATTTGGTTTTGGGATCCAACTCCATCAACTACAAAAGCATCAAGAGTTACACGTTGTCCATTGTTATTAGATGATGAAGATATATTTTCACAATATTTAAATATGCATGGTCAAGCATCGGAAATGAGATTCCATTTGGAAGTATCAAATCTTCCACATCCAAATGAAAAGAATTTGTTTTTCGATCCAATCAATAACGACTTGATATTGATATTCTTTAAATATTACGATCCATATAAAAAGCAATTAAAGTTTATTGGTACCAAAGTATGTCAATCAAATTCACCAATATCAGTGTTGATACCATTTTTAAATCAAAAGCTTTCAATGTCTTGTTCTTCCTCATTGGATCCAAATTCTCCATTGTTATTATTTGGTGAAGATACAAATGGTGTTAGTTGTTTGGATCCACATAAAACTTTGAAATACTATGAAATTGTAAATGGTTCAATGATAATTTGTCAACATTCCCTTTCTCTACGTGAAAATGTTCAATTTCCTTATCTTTCAGATTATTATAATTTTACATTTCACAAAGTAATCATTTCATTTCAAATTATAAATTATAAAAATTTAAATTCAACTGCAACAAATGGTAATGGTACAACAACAACAACAACAACAACAACAACTGCTGTAACCACCACATCCAACACCAACACAACTGGTACATCATCTGATTTAATCTTTAAAATGGAAATTTTAAAAGGTATGAAATATAAAGAAATCATCAAAAGAATATCAGAAATCATTCAAACATTCCCACAAAATATCAATTTATATTCAGTTTCAAATGGTGAAACTCAACGTGATGTTAAAATTATTAATCCAATTACATTGGGTGAAAAAGCAGTTTATGATCATCTACTTTCACAACAAAGAAATATTTCATTGATATTAGTTGAAGTAAAAGAAACAATTTTACCAATGGAAATTTCTTCTGATGTATTTCACCTTTAAATAATTAATTAATAATTAACAATCAACAACAACATCTCAAAATCACACAATAACAAATAATTAATTTTCAACATTTTAAAACAATAACAAACAAAAACAATTTTAAAAACAAATAAAATAAAAAAAAAAAAAACTTTAAAAAAATAATTATTTGATATTTATTTATGTTTTGTGATCACTGAATTAAATTCTCATTTTTTTAATTAAATTTTTTTTTTTTTTTGAATTTTTTTTTTATTTTTTTTAAATTAAACCATAGTGAAATTATTTATATAGTCTCACTATCTATAGAAATAATATACATAATATACACACATACACATACAATATAATAGATATAAATACATAATAGATGGCAGGTAATTTAGAAAGATTGTTTGAAAAATGGCAAAATTCATTAAAAGAACCAGAGGAATTTATTTGGTTGCAATCTACTAAAAGTACAATTGAAATATTATTCAAAGGTGTTGAAGTTGTAATTTCATTTCCAAATGATATAACTGATATTAAACAATTTGTAAGTAATGGTATAAATATGTTATAATTGTAAACAATTTGTTATATTAACATTATTATACCTTTTTTCAGGCATTTGTTAATAAAGGATCAAATGATAAATGGATAACAAATACAAATACAGAGATACAAAATAATCCAAATATAGTTACATTCACTGATATATTAAATGTATCATTAGAACAATATGATAAAGTATGTGTATATCTTTTTTGATTTAGTTACTGTAAATATTGTGTATATACTAATTCAAGTTGTTAATTACAGAGAAACGATACAAAAGAACCATTAAAAAAAGCAAAACATTCAAATTCAGAAGATAATAGTGATGAAGCTGCTGATGATGATGACAATAAAATGAGTGATGATAATAACGATGAAGAAGAAGAAGATGGTGGTGAAGAAGCAAATGAAGATGATCAAATTGATGAAGGTGAAGATGAAGAAGAAGAAGATTTTGATATGGAGGATGATACATTTGAAAATGATCATTTCCAAGAAGCGTATGTATTTCCACTACTTGTAGTTTTATATTAACCAATATATTAATACTTGAGCTTGGATTGAATATACAGATTACAAACATTAAAAATGAAAAAGATTTGGGCAAAAAAAGATCAAGAGATTAGAGCAAAATTAGGTGAAAAAAAAAAGAAAGAAAATGTTCAAACTATTTTCAGTAGTGATGCTGCATTTGGTGTTTTAACAAATGATCTATTCAATATTATGCAAAATGTTCATTCATTAGTATGTAATAACCTATCATACGTATATATCTACTATTATTCTTATTATTGGTGGTACTAACTATCTTTTATTCATTTGAAAATATAGGGTTTTTCAGCTACACCAATTGATGATAATATTTACTTTTGGTCAGTTAAAATATTTGGATTTAATCCAGAATCAAAAATATATTCTCAACTTCAACAAATTAAAAAAGAATTTGAATATGTATGTAATAGTTTGATATTATAATATGTTATAATTAACATATGGTTATTAATATTTACTTATGATTCTTACAGGATTATTTTGAAGTTCAAGTTTTATTTACAGAAGATTTATATCCATTTTATCCACCAACATTAAAAGTAATTAGACCAAGACTTCAAGGTTTCATTTTAGGTAGAGTTTCACATTTGGAAATTTTAAAATTAGATAATTGGAATCCAAGTAAGTTATTATTATATTTTTATTATTTTTGTATTTTGATATACAAATTTACTAATAATGTAAAATGAATTTTACAGTTTGTGATATGAAATTTGTATTAAATCATTTAAAAGATGTAATTGAAAAATATGGTTCATTAGATGTAAATAATCCAGCAAATTCATTAAGTAATAATGTTGGTTCATATTCATCATTGGAACACTTTTTATTGAGATTAGAAATTTTAAGTGATACTGCACCAAGAGCAAATTTGAAATATGGTTTAGATAGTTCAATGGTTAAATTAGCATCTCCAAAATTGGTAAATACATCAACTACTGCTACAACAACTGCTACAATAAATGATCCAGGTGTTAAAGGTCAAGCATGGGCAAAAGGTACAGGTTATGGTAGAGGTACAGGTAAACAAAATGGTTGGAATGTAGATGCATTTTTAGCAGCACAAAAAGAAAGAGATTCTGAAATTAAATCATTGGTTCTTGCAATTGAAGCAGAAATTAGAGAAAAGGAAATTCCATTTGATGTATTGGAAGAATCGTGTATATTACCATTCATTGAAAGTTATTGTCGTGATATTTCATTATTGGATATTGAAAGACATAGTGATTTATGGACAGCATTATTTAAATTGATTTCATCACTTTTAGATAAAGATTCATACATTGGATTGTTTTCATTACTTCAATATCAAAGTAAATCATTGGGTTCATTTATTGGTGATTGTTCAAAACAAATTGAATTATTTTTAAAAAGAGTTGTTGATTCAAGCTCAACTACAAGTGCAACTACAAGTGGTGTTAGTGGTACCACAACCACAACTACCACTACCGCAACAGGTGCACCAGGAGGTAATCAAAATTTAACACTTTTAAATTTTATTGTTAGTGTAAATAAGAAATTACAAGAAAAACAAAAACAATTTCAAAATGAAATTGCACAATTGGAATCAAATAGAAAACAATTACTTTCAAGTGATACTGGTACAGGTGATGTTGATATAGAAGTTAAATATTGTCAACAATTGAAACCATGGATATTTGATAGTTCAGATTTAAAAGTTGCAAAATCAAAAACATTGTCAACTCAAAGTCGTACCATTAGAATTGCTCAAGAACAATCATCTATGATTTCATCACTTCCATTGACATTTGATTCAAGTATATTTGTTAGAGTTGATGAAAAGAATGTTGATACAATGCAATGTTTAATCACTGGTCCAAAAGATACACCATACAGTGGTGCTTGTTTTCTTTTCAATTGCACATTTCCAGCAGATTATCCTGCTACACCACCACATGTAATTATATTGACTACTGGTGGTGGTACATTTCGTTTCAATCCAAATTTATATTCAAATGGTAAAGTTTGTCTTTCACTTTTAGGTACATGGTCAGGTAGTGCCGGTGAAACTTGGAATGCTAATACATCAACATTACTTCAAGTATTCATTTCAATTCAATCTTTGATTTTAGTACCTGAACCATACTTTAATGAACCTGGTTTTGAATCACACATGGGTACACCTCAAGGAACCGCTCAATCTGTTGCATACAATCAAAATTTAATTCCTGCAACAATTCAATATGGTATGATCGATATGATCAATTCACCACCAGAACCATTTAAAGAAGTAATCCACGCTCATTTTTATTATTCAAGACAAAAAATTAAGAAACAATGTGATGCTTGGGTTGAAGAATGTAGAGTTGCTAAAAAAGATTATGCTAAACTTTTAAAACTTGTAAATACCCTTGGTGAACTTTTAAATAATTTAAAAGAACCAAAATTATAAATAACGTTGTATTCTCTCTTTCATTCTCTATATATTTGTTTTTAAATAATACATATTACATACATACCACAACAACAATACCAACAATAAAATATAAAATAAAAAAATAATCCATTCATATCACTCACTCTCTCTTTTCTGTGTTATCATATAACCAATTAAAATTTTTAATATGATTGATGTGACCGTTATAGGAGAGGGTCAAAAATCATATGCCAACTAGTTTGATTAGTTTTTTTGAAAATATTTTTATTTTTTTTGATTTATTATTTTTTTTTTCAAAAATTTAATTTTTTTCTCACTGGGCCAACGGCAGCATTTTTTTTTTTTTTTTTTATTCATTTCAAATACACACACTCATACACACCACAAATTTTTTGTATTTTTATTATTATTTATTATATTTGTTTTATATATTCATAAATAAACACGTGATATATCTATTTGGATTTTTTTAAATTTTTTTTTTTTTTTTTAAAAACTTATCGCCAAAATTTATTAATAATTTTTATTTTCATACATCCACCACTACAACACTTTTTTAAAAATATAAATAAACACCAAAATCATCATTATTTAAATTATATCATATTCATTTATTTATAAATATACACATACACATACACTACACTATCATATTTATATCCACCAAAACTATTATTACTCCACTATAAAACTACAAACTATTACACTACATCACACTACAACTACACACATACATAAATAAAAAAATGAGTCAATCACCATTTCCATTAGAAAAAAGACATGATGGACAAGTTTTAAAAGATCAAGTTAAAGGTACACTTGAACAAATAATGCCAATTTCATTACAAACTAAAGAGAAATCAAAAAGAGTCAAGGTAATTATAGATAATGCAATACAATAGTAATAACGTTTTTATTACGATAGTAATAATAACTAATATACATTGGGTTTTTATTTGCAGGCACAAATTACAGATTTAAAGGATGAAAATTCAAAATTATTAAAAGAAACTAAAAAATTTCAAAATCGTATGGAAGAAGAATCAGGTGTAGCAGATTTATTACAAGAGGAAGCTCACTTATTAAAAAAGATTGTAAATGAAAAAGATAATGAAATCAAATCATTAAATCAAACTATTAATGAACAATTTAATTCAATTAAAGGTTTAAAAGAAGTAAGTAAAAAAACATAGTAGTCGTATCCACACAATATATATATATTAACAATATTTTTATTTATTTAAAGGATATAAAAAATGAACAAAATAATGTATCATTACAAATTGATTTAAAAGAAATATTACAAGCATCAGAAAAACAATTATTATTAGAATTGACAAATGTTAAAGATACATTATTATTGGAATCACAAAATCATTTACAGGTTAAAGAATTATTCAAAGAGAGTGAAAATAAATTAGCTGTTGAAATTAAACAACATTCAGATAATGTATCCAAATTAAATCAAGAATTATCAGATAAACAAAATGAAAATCAAAAGTTATCATTGGAAATCGAAGAAACAACACAGAAATTAAATGAATCATCATTGAATGTATTATCATTGAAACAAGAATTAGTGGAACAACAACAAAAATTAGATTATCAACAAAGTGAAATTGATCAATTAAAATTGAAATTAAATAGTGAATTACAAAAACTTGATAATTTACAATCACTATTCAATCAATTAACTGAAAAGAATAATGAATTAATTCAATCATTGGAAAATGAAAATAAATTGAAACTAAAATTACAAGATTCAATTGCCTCATTGGAATTGAATTACCAACAATTGGAACAATTACAAAAGGAATCAAATGAAAATGAAAAACAATTATCTCTTCAAGTTACTCAATTAACTGAATCGACAAACCAACAATCAAATGATATCATTGCACTACAAAATGAAATTCAATTAGCAAATCAACAAATTGAAAAGTGTCAATTAGAATCATCAACATTATCACAATCAAAACAACAATTGGAATTGGAAAAAGAAATGTTGGAAAATAATATTAAAACAATTTCATTGGAATTGGATCAAAAAGTAAATGAAGTTGATGAATTATCACAATTGAGAAGTAATTTAAATTTGGAAATTGAATGCGTACGTAAATCACATATTAAAGAAATGGAAGAATTAACAATGCAAATTCAAACATTAACACAAACAAATCAAGATCAATCAAATGAATTATCCGTTGCTCAATTGGAAATTGAAAAATTACAATTGGATAACCGTGCATACTCTGCTGAAGTACAAGGATTAGTATTACAATTTGAATCAAAAGATAAAGAAATCAACACTCAACAAGAATCAATTAGCAAATTGGAAGAATCATTGGTTGAAAAATCTGATGAACTAACCAATGTATCAAGACAATTATTAAAAGTTGAATATGAAAGAGATTCATTAGTACGTGAAAATCAATCAATTAAAGATATGGTTACTCAATCATCAATTACAGGATTAGATGAATTAATCAATTCACAAAAAGAATCTTATCAAAAAGAATTACAACAATTGAATTTCTCAATATTGGAAAAGAATGCATCAATTGAAGATAAAGATAAAGAAATTCAATCACTTAATGAACAAGTATTACAGTTACAAGATGATATTGAACAACAAAAACAAAAGATTGAATTGGAATGGAAAAGACGTGAAACCAATCAATTACAACATGAAGAAGAAATTGAAAGATTAAATAGAAAAACAATTGAAGATCAAGTAACTAAAGAAGAAGCAGTTGATAAAGTTATCACTGATTTAAAAACAATTATCGATAATACAGATTCTGAAAAAGATCAAATTCAAAAAGAAGCAAATAACCTGGCACAACGTTTATCAAATGCAATTGATAAATCAAACGACACTGAAAAAAGAATTAAAGATTTGGAAAAAGAATTTGAATCAATGTTGATAACACGTGATAATTTAATTAGAGAATTGGAAGATTCACAACAATTATTACAACATCGTGATACAATTATTAAAGATTTAGAAGTTAAAGCAGCAGCAGTAGTTGAACAACCACAATCACCACAACAAGATGGAGCTTCAATTATAGCAGCAACAGAACAATTACAAAAGGAATTATCAGATACAAAATCAAAATTAAGAGAACAAGATGAACGTATTAAACAAGATAGACAACAATCTGAAACTAATCATTGGGAAATCGTTGCAGAATTGGAACAAGAGAAATTAAAATCAAAAAAGATAAATGAAATATTAACAGATGAAAAGAGAAGATTAGGTGTAGTTTCAAAAACAGTTACAAAGTTATTGGAATCAAATGAAAATAGTTCATTTGAAACAATGACTCCTGAATCATTTTATGCAATGTTGGAAGCTGCTAAAAAAGAATTGGATGATGGTCTTCAACATAGAAAACAATATTATGATGATGAAGATTTAAATGGTCAATTATTAATGGAAAGAGAAGCAAGAAGATTAGCTGAATCTCAAGTTGAACATTTTGCTGTTCTTCTTGAAAAGAGTAAATCTGAAATTTTAAAATATAAAGAAATTATAAATAATGGTAATAACAATAACAACAATAACAAAACTGGTTTCTTTTCAAATCTTTTAAATAATAATAGTAATAACTTTATAAAAAGAACATTTACTGGTAGTACAATTCAAAAATAAAATAAAATAAATAAACAAATAAATATTACACTTTTTTTTTATTTTTATTTATTTAATATATATAAGTTTTTTTTATTTTTTTTAAAATTTTATTTATATACAAACACATGACAGATGATATATTTTTAACAAATATTTGGAGGAATATTTATATTAAAAAGATCATATTGAATCATTTATCAATTGAAAAATTGGTTTATTATCATAGTGTTGGGTCAGAGAAACCATTTCATTTTGATATTGATACATTATCAAGATATAAATATCCTATGTATCTTACAGATATTGTATTTGGTCCACCTCATTTCATTCAATCATTAAATAATAAATACTTTTATCATAAAAAAGAATGTTATAAATATAATGAAGATGACAATGTAGATGATGGTGTTGAAAGTTATTTTTATTATTCAATTAAAGAAGACGATGAAGATGACAATGAAGATCAAGTTACAGGTATAATAGAAAAGAAAAGAAAATTAGAGAATAACAACGATAATCAATATGACCAAGTTAGATTATTATGTACATGTTTTAAAAGTGTTACATATGAAAGTTCATTATTATTTAAACAAAAAGGGTTATATAAAATATCAGTTGGAATGATACCATGTTTTTGTGAAAATCTTTATTTGGAAATTGATAATGAACAATTGGAAATTGGGGTAATACCCGACAATGTTATTGAATTAGTCATTAATTGTAATATTAATATATTACCTGGCGCAATACCACCATCAGTTCAATATTTAAAATTTGAAAATTTATTTAATAAACAATTAAATAATGTTGCTTGTTGTTTATTAGATACTCAAATTATCTGTTTAACTTTTGGTTTCAATTATAACCAACCTATAAATAAAAACACATTACCAAAGTATTTGAAATCTATAACGTTTGGTCACTCTTTTCAACAAGTAATATCAAATGATAATTTACCCCCTTTCATTGAAAATATTAAATTTTCTAGAAATTATAATAAAGATAACTTAAAATTAGATAACAGTAATAATAAAATAAATATAAAATTTGGTTAAAATTAACAAAAAAAAAAATATCACAGTTTTTTAATTTTTTATTAAAAAAAGATCACTTTTTTTTTATGACATACCAACAACTTCCAATGAAAGAAATTGATAGATTTCTACAAATTTATAGAAATAAATATCTTAGTGACAAAATATTCAATTATATTAGAGATATAAATCAATCATTAGAATATATAGCATATTGTTATTATGACTTTCCAATACAATCAATAATAAATAATAATAGTCAATCACACTTTATTGAAAGATTAAATCTTTATCATAAATATATAGTTAATAATAATAATGATGACGATAGTAGTAATAATACAGAATTATATAAATATCAAATTGGATTTGATAATGATTTACTAAAAAGTTGTATAAAATGGAAAGGATTAACTTTAGAATGTTTTAAATCACTATACAAATCATTTGGTAATGAAATTAAATTTTATTGGAATTACTTTCAAGGATCAATAAATGAATTTACAAATGCATTAGTAAATAATGGAAATTATAAAGTTTTAAAATATATAAATGAAAATACAGATTTATCAACAGCAGTTACTGAAAAATTAGAATTTGATTTCATTAATACATCAACAAAGAAAATTACAAAATTGGTAAATTATTTATTCATTAAACAATCTAATAACGATGGTGAAGATATAAATAATAAATTACAAACACTTAAAAGATTGGATTGTTTTAGTTATTTAATTGGATTGGTATTAGCAAATAAATCAAATGAATTTGGGCAACTATTTTTCAATTTACTCGAAATGGATGCACTATCAACAGAAAACAATTTAAAACCACAAGAATTTTCACAATTACTTAATGTATCAATTGAAAAGAGTGATTTAACAATGGTTAAATTAATATTATCAAAATTTCATTGGAATAAAGCATCCACAACATCTAAACATGAATTGGTTCAATTATATGAATATTCAATTAGAGTAATGGATCTTGACCTTTTTTTAATCAAATTATCATCATTAAGTACTTCATTAATTGATATGGCACGTGTAGCTTTCAATAGATTTCCTCATGGTTATTCTAATGTATCACAAGCAAGAATTATTGATCCAGAAGTTGCACAATTTATAACAAGTTTAAAATTACCAAGTAGTAGTAGTTTAAATATCCAATTCTCACATCGTTGTATTAAGGATGATTTATCAAATATTCATTTATTTTCAAAAGAAACAAAATGGATTGTAGCAGATATTGATATATTAAATTATAATAAATTACAATTATTTGTAAAGGAATATAGTGGTGTACAATTTCATGATTTACAACATACACAATCATTTAATGGTGATATAGAATTATATAAATTATATAAAAAGGTTGGGGGTATAGTTACATGTAATACAATTATATGTGCTTCAAAAAACAAACATTACCAATTGTTAGAATATCTTTTACAAGACGAAATATTTCAAACTGTTAAAATACAATCATTATTTGATCTATTTTTTTATTCACTTAAAAATGATGATCAATTAATTTTCAATAAACTTGTGGGATATAGAAGATGGTATTATCATGGTAGAGAAATTTTATTGGCTAAACCAAGAGATATGGAAAAGAGAATCGTCTATTTAAATAAATTATCAAAAATTGATTTGGAAAGATTTATTGGTATAAATTCAAATTGTACAGTAACATGTTCTGCATTTTCTATTATTCAAGGATCATATGGTTTACTAATAACAGAATTGTTTATTGGTAAAACTAGGAATATACTTGATGGAAAATCTCGAGTTGAAATTGGTAATTTATTTCAACTTGTTGCATCTCAAGGTAATTTAAAATTAACAAATCAATTAAAAACTGGTATATCATCTTTTAAAAAAGATTTAAAATATTATTCAATTAAAATGTTAGTTCATTTACCAAGTCGTTGTCAAATGTTAATATATTTAATTTCAATTGGTTTATTAGTTCCGGAAAATC